>VDFB02054346.1:0-21445 GCA_007258455.2 Sequoia sempervirens | reverse complement strand
GAGAAGGCTAAGGGTAAGTAGACAAAACTAGATGTTAAAGGATCTTCTATCTCTGAGGCAGAGAGGATCAAAATAGATATAAAGAGCAAGGTTCTAGAAAACAAGTTGACCTCCATATGGTCAGAGGTCACCAATACCAATGTGGGTTGATGGGACTATGAATAATTTAAGGCTAGGATGGTAGAAAAGGATCCTCCAATGTTGGCCAAAAGATTGGTGGAATCAAGATTGGCACATGTAGTTGGATTCCCTCCTACTCTTCAATGCTACAAGATGGTGTTGGAATGTGCCAGACATTATGACAGGAGCACCCAAAGAATAATTGGCCCTTAGGGAAGAATATTAGCCAATCTTAACCCTATCTCTATAGCACAAACTTTTGGCATGCATGACAGGTCCCATGTGGTGGCCTTTGACATAGAAATGGCTAAAAAGTATTATGAGGATGAGACTATCAAATCACATCAGGATATTAATTCTTGGCTAGAGAAGCCTAAGTCTCATTTCTCCAAATTTCCAAAACAACTGTATAGGGAAAAATTCAAGCCACAATATTATGTTGCAATCACATTACTCAGTAGAGTCATGGGCTTGAAAAGTGTAGGATTATTTGAAAATTGGATGTTTCATGTCATTGTGAGGATGGAGCAGAATATTGATTACCATTGGGCAAGAATTATAAGTGCAATGATACATGAACAAATGTGCAACGTGCTACAAACAAAGACCTTTACAATGACCTCTTACTTGGTCTATGCACTTGCAAGGTTTAATCCATATAAAGGGTTGAGTACAAAGGGTGTGTTTGGATAGGATGTGATTTATGAAATATACCCACAACTACATTTGGGAATCCCAAGCTATAGGAGGGTGAATGATGCATTCACCATGCACATAACTAGGCTACTTCAAGGTGAAGAGCATGTCCAGATATCGAAACAAGCCAAGGAATTAATCAAGAGGTTTGGAGCTTGGTTCATCCAATTCCCTACCTTCTCATATATCAAGATAGATGGCTGCCAAAGAGCCCAATACATACTTCCTAGGTACCCCATAAATCACATTGTACTATTAGAGGTCACAAGGCAGATTTATGATTTTGATGCCATAGTCAAGAAAGATAAACACAAGATAGGGTTTGGTAATTATTTCCCTCTAAGGATAGGTAGTAATGAGGTCTGCCCCTCTCTAAATTCAGCACATGCTTTTGAGGAGGAAATGGGAACTTTGGGTTTATCTTTTCATTCCAAGAGATCCAGATTTGATATAACTGGTGAGGCCTAGAGGAAAGATATTAGGGAGTACAATCATAAATATTACAGAAGATTATTGGGAAAACAATAAAGATGAATTTGAAGTTAGGAAGAAGAAGTTCTCTAGGCTGCCAGTTGATGTAGTTAGATTGTACAGTGTCAAAGTCATTCTTGATAAAATTGATTATGATGGAGACTTGATTCAGAGTCATGACTATGAGCCTGTGAAGGACAAACCGATAGGGGAAATAGATTGGCTGGAGGAAGAGAAGACTGAATTAGAGAAGATCATGACTCTAATGATCAAGTATACCAAGTTATGGCTCAAACACAAGATATGGGAGCTCGAGAGTGAAGGTGTGCAATGCACCTATGACTTGATGGGAGACTTGGAGTCTCATTCTACCTTCGAGGAATATGTTGAGCAAGACTCTAAAGGTAAAGCTAAGGCAGACTCCCCTTTTAGGATCAAGGTTAAGGGTGCTCAAATGGAAGAAGGGGAGAAGCAAAGGAAACCCATTGCTAAGAAAAGGACTAATACTTCAAAGACAAAGAGACCTACAAAGGAGGAACCAGGTGAAGAGGAAGAGAAAGATAGTGCTCCTATTCCCAAAAGGAGAAGGGTAACTCGAACTTCTAAGAAGAAAGATGAATCTTTTGAGGGGAAGGAAGAAACAACCCTACCAGTAATAAATGTGGAAAGTTCAGGGGAGAAGACTCAAGTATATACAAGGAGGTCGAGGAATCCTTCTCCCAAAGATAATGTATTAAAAAAGGATACTCTTCTAGTAGCCCCTGTTGCAGAACAACATAAGGATGCTCCTCCTCATCATGAATCACACAATGTACCAGAGCATTCAAAAGATGTAGAGCATCACTAAGATCAAGGAGAAGAAAAATTCTGAGAAGGTGAACTCTATAGTAAAGAGGCAGAAATAGAAAGAATCTTGCAGTCTCCCTTTGTGACATATGAGGGTTCACTTGATGGTGATGAGGGAGATAGAGAGATGCCTACGAAGACCCCTTCACTAGTGCATGTAGAAGAGGAGGATGAGGAAGAAAATGATGGGAATCTAGAAGAGTATAGGGAGGATAAAACTAAGGAGATACTTGATATAGACTCCTCCAAAAACCAACAGGAAGTAGTTGGAAAAGATGAATTACAGTTAGGATCTACCATTCCTATCTGGCTAGACAAGGAGTTGAAAAGTTAGCAGATTGTGGTGGATGATACTCCTCCAAATTAGGATGATCTATTAGCTAAGATTGGAAAAGGAAAAACAAAGAAGAAAGCTAGGGTTATCTCCAAGATTGAGAGGGATGAATCAAACAATAGAGTTATTCATATTGCCACCCCTGCGCCAAATAAGGATAAAAATGAAGTCACTGGAAAAGATTATAGTGTACAAATCATCAATCTAGGACCCACTTCTTTGGTGCAAGAGGTTGAATAATTTGATGGCTCCAATGTTGTTGTTTTGAGCAGGTTGAAGAAAGAGGTGCAAGCAAAACAAGACTTGAAGAAAGAAAATGATAAATTGAAGAAATATCTGCAGGATTTAATGAAGCCCTTGCAATCTATCAGCCAAGTCCATTCATCATCATTTGTAGCAGGTTTCTTACCAGAAGAAACTATCATAGAATTGGAGAAAATGAAAACCATTGTACATGCCACATTAAATTGGTTACAAGAAATAGGGTAATAGGATATCATGCTATTGAGGAGATTATGTTAGTTTGTGGTGATTTCATCAGGATAATAGACTGGTTGAAAGCTGTGCTAGCTCAAGACAAGGAGGATATTGATCTCTTATTGCAAAATACTAAGAAAGTTTGGAGTATACTTAAGATAAATTAATAAGTGGTGGAATTCTTTCTTTTTCCAAAGTTGCAGAACCCTGGGAATGGCACGAAGCTTTTTTAATTAGGTAGAGGGTCCTGAGGAAAGTGCACAAACATGGAAAGCAAATTGAGAATACCTTGATTGAAATCTACAATAAATACATTTCTTTCTTTGAGGTTATGATAGGGAGGAAGAGGTTTGCACCAAAGCATCTGAACTTGGAACAATTGAGAAAATGGTGGCGAGATGTATATTCTCTAGTTGATGAGAACCTAGTCACTGAACATCAGTTAGATGATGTAGCTACATACATTGCAATAATGGACAAGTACTTGACCCTGAAGGTGGATTGGGATAAGGTTGTCAGGAAGTCAAGGGATGACATAAAATCCATTGAGATAAGAATTAGAGTGTTAATTATTCCACATGTAGCCGACTTGGAGAAGATAGTTTTAATGGTGCAGGATAAAATAGAGCAAGATAAGGACAAAGGGGAAAGCATTTAATGCATTTTCACATCAAAATTTGTGCTTCCCTATTATTCCTCCTCATCCTTCACATGCATTGGAACAAGTTTTGTTGGAGATCCCAGGATAGCCTGGATGAGTCACATGCATTTAATGCACATTTTATTTCATTTTGAATTCTTCTTGGCCGACCTAATTTTGGGGCCTATTGTCTTATAACCCTATTTGGGCAGACTTAAGATGCAATCTCTATAAATTGGGTTAGGCCCTCATTTGAAAGGGATAGATAGTTTTACATTGGAGCAAATTAAGCAATATAGCAAGAGTTAGAGCTAGGAGCTAGTCTTATTTTCAAGCAAGTGTTATAACAGAAGACTGGAATTGTTGATAATTTGGGTGATTTAATGCAAGTAAAGACATTGTGATTTGGTGCCTTTCTTGTGTTAATTTTATCTGGCATGGTTCCTGTGATTCTATCTTTGAAATTACTTAAGTTTATTTGATACATGCCTGGTTGAATGTTAGATGACTTAGTGGTGTTTATGATTTGATGCTTGAAGTGTTGCATCAATCTCTAGTCCATACTTTTTGCAGCTAGCTAACTGCTAGTTGCTTTGCAAAGTTAGCCTGGACTTTGATATTCATTGTGCTCAGTTTAGTTGTGAATACTTGTTCATTTCAATTGCAATAGGGTTGTTTGGATAAATGTTCGTGACTTGAAAATATTTTGTGCCTTAGAGGATTGCACTATTTTTGTAAGATTGCAGATTTATCTAGGTCAAGCAGGAATTAGTTTATGAGGGATTGGTCCATTTCATGTGTTTTATCATTTGCATTGTTAACCTTAGGATTAGAATTAATCTTAGAAATCTCTTTGAAACCCTTATCTTTTTCTATTTCTTTTATTATCTTGGTTAGATTTAGATTTTGAAGTATCACCATATTGGTAAATCTGATAAATTTGAAGATTCAAGATTTCTGTGCAAGGTCCCTTGCATTTCAACATTTTCACATCTGAAGTTGTTGGTGCATTTCTCAAGACCTCGAGCATTAGAGACCTTGGGGTTATCTCTGAGGGCTGGGGCTGATAAGAGATTTACCTTCAAGAGTGTGACAGGTGATGTCATGCTCCTTTTGAGTTTTATTTTTTAAACATCACTGTAACACTATTCAGCTTGAGTTTCTTAAGTATTTTGACTATAGGGTATCCTATGACAAGATAACCAAAATATAATAGTTTTTTAATCTTATTTGGGAATTTAACTTTCCTAACACAAATAATAGTCGTAACAATTAATATAATAAGTAATTTCCGTCCACTTTTGTTAAAAGAAAAACTTTCCTAACACATTGGTCAACAAAAAAAATAGATGGGAATGCTAAAGCCATCTGCATTTTATTTTGAAAAACAGAAAGTAAAGAAAAAATAAAAGATTCAACCTATTGCATTATCTTTAGATGAAGCTAAATAGTGACAAGCAATTCTGTGGTATACATGTGTATAGTATGCACAAACATGTTTTTCAAACTTATTTACTCTGTGTTTATAAAATAAAGGAGAATCTAACTTCCCAAAATCTATTTTCAGAACTAATTAAGAAATCTTTGAATGAAATTGGAGGTATGGATGACTTCATAATTGCCAAAGTTTGGTTTATATATGAGTTAATAGGGCTTCACTAATGCAAGGCCATAGTAATGGTCTTTACATAAAGCTATAGACTAATTCACCATACAAGATTGTCATTCACTATGTGGCCTACAAAATGAATTTAGCATTTAAAATTGTGAGCAACTTTCTTTTAGTATCAAATTTTGAAAATATATTTTGTGAGATCTACTTATACATCTACTAAAGTCTCAAAAAGTTTGTTGAATTTCATTTTTTTTAAGGGAATAATTATAGGAAACAAGTTTCTTAAGGATGTTGATACAAGATGGATCTCTTTGCATGGATTAGCACAACATATTTTTTTAGAATATCAATCCTTGATTGGAGTAATATGCAAGCAATGTCACATAGTAGACAAATCTCTTGATCTCTTACATAGGTTAAGTGATATGGAGACACTCCTAACTTTATCTAGTCTTCTCCCCATGTTGGAGGAAATGAAAAATGCTGTGAAGATGGCCCAAGAAAGAACTATATATTTTAGGATATAGTAAATTATGTAAAATGATATGCAACACCCTCAATAACTATATCTATCATTTTCCTCATTTACAAGTCTAAAATTTAGTAGTTGGTACTTGATGATAGATGTGAACAATCCTGTTAGTTTTTTACAATTTAATGCAAGTAGGGAGTTGTGTGTCTTTGTATGCAGATTTAAAATACCAATGCATTAGTTTGCCATGGTCAAGCACTCTACCAGAGAAGTAACTGTTACAAGTGAAGCTTTTAATGTCATTGTTATTTTTTTAAATACTACTTTAAAGAGTATAGTAAAATATATTTCCTCAAAGATGATGGAATGATTCCCTCAAGATGAAAATTGTGTATGCTCAAATTTGGGTCAACTATCAACTAATTGATTATCATAGGAGGGTAAAGACCTTGGATAATCATTTTTCAAAAAAGAAGAAGAATTCAATGGATTACCATTGAACAAAGGAAGACTTGCTCCACTATTGATCTTGTTATTGCATGAAAACCACATAATATAAAAAAAAAAACCATTTTCTTGCATTATATTCTTCATCTTTATAAAAACAAGGCATAACAACTAAAAAATTAGATCAAAACCATGTGAAACCATATCATTTACATACATGTTGTGTTGGTAGTTGTTGTCATTGATGTCAACACTTGAGGACCTTTGTGTAAGATTGTTGGAAGTTAGTGTCAACATTGATTGTTGGTTGTCTTTGATGTCAACACTTGATGAATATTGTTATATATTTGGTAGTGGTCAATGAGCTTGTTGTCAGTAATTGATGACAACACTTGGTGAATTGTTTGTGGTTGATATTGTTGTCTAAACTTGAGAAGTAAGGGAGATTGTTGGAATTTGATGTCCTTGATGTCAAGTACTTGGTGACAAATTGTTGCAGTTTTTTTTTCTTAGCATTGGTTTTCATTGTTGATAACATTCAAGTTGGGTTAACATTGATGTTCATGATTGGATGTCATGCCTTGTTAAAGTTCATGGTTGGATGTCATGTCTTATCTAAGAAGTATTAAGTATGATTTTTGTTAGTAGAGTTGGTTTCATAATTCAAATTATTTAAATTAAACCCCCTTATGTCCTCTCATTTAATTGAATAATCTAAATTATTTAATTAAATGTAACTTAACCCACTTTTCATTAAATAAATTAAATATTTAATGATAATCCTAATTTCCTCTAACTTGCACAATTAAAACTTTTTTTTTAATTATCTAATTCCTAATTATCCTCACCCTCCCACTTGCAAGGGAATATTCCTCCTTTTCACATTCCTCCAAAAGGGAATATTCCTCCCTATACACTCATTCAAAATGAAATATCTTTTAACCAATTCCTAATTATTAGGAAGTGTGTTTGTTGAGAGAAAATTAGGACCGTTGATTAATTTTTTTGATCCTTGTCAACTTTTATCCTTGAACATGGATTAGAATCCTCAACCCATGTCTAATCATCTCATTTATTTTCATCCTTTGATTAAACTAATCAATATTGACCATTGGTTTAACAATTTTACCTATAAATAGACCTCACTTCTATGAAATAAGGATCTGCCTTTTAGAGAAAAGTTACTATAGCGAAGTTTAAAGCAATATTTATCATTTTAGCATCATCTTAATCAGATTTTGCATCCATTTTAGCATCATGTTTAGCTTAGGTTTTCATCCATCTTCATCAAATTTTAGCAATATTATCCATTAGGAATCTTGTTTCCATCTTGGGATTGGGAAAGGGATGTCATTTCACATCATATGCAACACCAATCCCCCAATGGGATGAGGTTTGAATCTTTAAATTAGGTTTCCTTTATGCATTTATGGTTTTCTTAATGTTTTGTTTAATGGTTGCTTGGTTTGAAGCTTTCAATAATTTTATTGGGATTATAGCTTAACTAACTATATCTTACCTAATTTTGTATGGATATGGTAGATTTAGGTCATGTTATGATTATAGTCACATAAAGATATCTTAGAATCAGAGAAGACAATTAATATTCCCAAACAACAGGAACCAATGCCAATATCTTGTGTCCATGACAAGTCATATTTAGTGGCCATGGATCAGAGGGTACATTACTAGGGAAAAGGATTAGGTCTTATTGAACATAACATCATGAAACTAGAAGAATCAAAGCATGATAGTAATGCCTCCACAACAATGGGGGTAACTTTGTCTAGTGTAAACACCAACATAGGGGGCACAAAGAATCCTTATGATGGAAATGTTGTCAATACTACAACTAGGAATATCATGAATCAACACCCACACATCATTCCATTTGCAAAGACAAAAAGAAAGATTCCTATCAAAGAAAGGAGAACGTCACCAAAGAAAAAGTAGTAAAGCCAAAAGGATAGAGAAAATATAAATGGATACCAAAGTATTCAAACAAAGATCATCCCTATCACACTCCATTAGTCAAAGAAACTATAGGGAAAATTAAAAGGGGAAATATATTCATCAAATATGTCCACAAAAAAAGAAAGCTTCTCAAGTGGCGTACAAGGTATATCGAGAAGTTGGTCCCAATCTCACACAAACCTCCCATCATTGCTCATCTTCCCAAGTTAGGAGAATCAAAGGTTCCAAACTATTGACCAATCCATCTCATATTCCTTCATGCATGTCACCATACACTCCATTCATGGTATCCAATTCTTGCATTGGCCATGTGTTGGAAACTACTCTTCATCATAAGGATTCTAAAGACACTCTATCATGATGTGCACATGTAGATGAGGTCAGTTCTAGTATCAATAGGGTAGATTGGAGTTATCCAAAGTTGCATTCAAGTGATAATATCTTAGGAAAGTAGCTTCTTCAAGCAGGATATCATTAGCACATTATGATAGTCGCATCTACATCAGTACCACTAGGTGGTTCAACATAAGCATAAAATCTTAAAAACATTAAAAAATAAAGAAAATCAAGAAAATAGTAAAGATAAAAATCATCCTCTAGCAAAAACCACTATGGTGGTGCTTTGGGAAAGTATTATGATGAAAACCTAGCAAACAGACATCATGAGTAGAATTGAGTGTCTATGATCCTTTTTTCATATGGAAGCATCTCATCTCCTTCATGATAAATTCAATATCCCCTCCATCCATCTAATCCATCTTTATCTAGACTTCTATTTTATCTTGATCTTGACAAAGGTTCAGCGTACACTTCAACTCTACTCATGGCAAGCTCTTGCAGGATCTTTTTACCATTTTTCTCATGAAGTCCCATAGCCCATATCTAGCATGATAAAATTCCAGTGAACTCTTCGCATATACATTACCTATCTCAGTTTTTCCATTAAACTATGAAACATTTCTAGACACTAGGGGTGGGTTCTTGCACTCTTGTTTTCAAATAACTCTTGATCCATGTCTTGTATCTCATAATGTGACATCGACATCGTGATCTAGGTATTTTTTTATCTAAATCCAAAACACTTTGAAAATATCAAAATCCAAAAACACTTGAAAAATTAAAAAAATCCAAAACATCTTGAAAACATTAGTCAAAAACATCCAAAACATCATCAAAATCCCTAAATAGGTCAAAAAGTAAAAAAATAAAAAACATGGTTGTCGATCTACATTGTCTTTGAGCTTTAATGTAGGCAAGGCCATCATCGATGAACCCTCAAGGAATTAGGCTAGTCCTTTAGGATTTCATCACAATAAACTAACAATCCATTAATGTTCACATATAATCAATAAATGGTTACTGGTCAGAGTCAGTCAAACTATGTTGTTTCTGTGTGTATAACGTAGGCAAGTCCATCACTAATGAGCCCCCAAGATGCTAGGTTAGTTTCCCCTTAGGTCTTGGTCTAAACTCAAAAAAAACAAAAAAGTTTGAAAAACTGAAAACCCAAAACATTCAAAAAACATTCAAAAAATCCTCAACAACCTCAAATAACTTGAAATCCTAAACATTCACATATATCCAAAAGATCAAAAATGGCCTCAAAACATTGAAATATTCTTAAAAAGTCAAAAACCACACATGCCATTTTTTTTCACCCGCAATAACCTTCCATCCATAGTAAATCAATCGTCACTTTCAAAACTTTGGTAAAAAAAGTGGAAACAAGTATGGAAATTTTTGAAGTATAAACCAAAATGGCACAAAAATATAAAGTCTTCATCATGAAGAAACAAGCTGGTAACATTTGTAGCAACAGCCTATCAAGCAATTAGTTTGAGTAAAAACATCTGATAAACATGTCCTAGGATGAATCCTTCGTACAATGGACATCATCATTGAAAATCACTTTAGTTATGTTACTTTGGCAAGAGGTACGGATAAAATTGAATGTTTGTTCATCTTGATCTTTTCTTATGATTTATCTTCTTGAACCATTCCAAGGACCTCTCGATGATGTCTATCAAATTGATTTAGAGAGAAAGGAATGGGGTATTGATCATTATCTTTTGTTGTTCTTGTGGGATGTTCTTGTAATACAACCTTGGTGAATGCTTCTTTGTTGTGTGTACACTAGTAGAATTTGGAAAATAAATGACTACGTGACTAAAACTTTTAGTCACATGACTAAAAAATTTAGTAATGTGACTAACACTAGTAGTATCTTGAAAATAGATGACAAATTTGGTCATTTATATGTGACTAATTTGGTCATTGGGTAAAATCACAACTAAATGACTAATACCAGACAAATAAAAATGACTAAATATATGGCTAATATCGTAAATAAAATGAATAAATAAATGACTAAATATATGGCTAAATTAATGACTAAATAAAATGACTATACTCCTCTATTCTTTTATTTCAAATTTGACTATAATCCATAGAGCTTAATTTTCCCTCCTCACGGACCCTCTAACAGATATTTCATTTTTCCCAGGCTGCTTGCACCAAAATACCTATTGCATGTAAAGGTATTGCTCTCAAAAGGTCTTGCTGCCTCTACATATTTTATAAAAAAAATTATAAACATTTACATTTCCTTTAACTTTTATTAATCATTATGCTAATGAACTGAATAATGCTTTTAACTAAGGATTTGAAGCCAGTTTGATTTTCCTGTTGTGTTAGCATGTCAAATGTATCAAAGAGAAATTGTGGTCAATTTCACTAATAAAATATGATTTAAACAATCCAATTTCAATAAAAATGAAGAAATTGATTCACTTCTATCTTCGTTTGCTGATATACTCGACCATCTTAATAATGTGAAATAGAAATAACAATTATGATCGCTTTTGGTATGCAAATTTTTTCTCTTTCAGGCTTTATATTGTTAATTATTTTTTTAAAAATAGAATTATTTTATAATCTATGAAATCAATTGTGTGTGGATCATTTTTATAGATGTTATTTTTTATACAAGTTTGAACTCTAGTAATTTTAGGAGCACATCATGTTTATCTTAATTTTCACAACCTATATTAAAATGACAATGTAGATAGATGGATTTTTTCCCCCTAAAAATGAAGATTAATTTTTGCATGCCTTCCACACAATAGTTTTTTTTGGTGCATTTTAGTACATTAGTGGTTTTGGTAGAGAAAAAAAGGGTATTTTGGTGCCTTGGTCGATCGGGTCATGTATGCATTTGGAGGGAATCTCAGGTAGTTCAATTTTTGTCATAAAACATTGTGATTTCACGTTGGAGGGAAGTTTCAAAGTTTAATCAACAATTTGGTATTTCAGCTCCAACGTGCATTTGAAGGTTTTCAAATTGCAAGTTTGACGAAGGAAACAACCATTGAATGCAAAGAGCAGGTTTCATTTTTGTAATGCTAGAGCTTTTTGAGTAGCATTCTTTCTAAGTTGCACACCAAAGATTATCAAAAAGGGCAAAACATTAAATAAGTACATAATCTAAAGGTAAGTAGAAATTTGAATCCTCAAACCCTTATGCTAATCTTTCAATCCTTTATGATAGTGATCCTCGGGATGTTGCATATATTGTTCTTTTGCTTTCCATTTATTCATTGTTGTTACACCAGGTTTTCACCGATATAATGATAATGCTCTTTGACATTGAAATGAATCTCTATTGACTTTGGACTTTTCACTCACCTATGGTTTTTTACATCTTCTTTTGTAATATATCAATACATGGCATTCATAACAACTGTTATTATCTCTTTCATTTTTCTATGATCCTCTAACACTCATATGCTTTGATATAATAGTGATCATTTGCAACTATTTTCCCTCTATATATTGTCTTTCATTCCTATCCCTTACATGCCTTGGACTACTATTATCATGCATTGAAAATTGGAACTCTTTATTCACTATATTGATAACTCATTGGCACTGTCATTGTTTGTATTCACTTCTATCTTATGATGATTGTTCTTCATAGCCAATCCTTAAAACCATTGTTCTAATAAAAACACAATTTTTCTCTTTTGTTTTTACATTATGATCTCATTGCTTTAAACCTTGTGCTTTGTAATTATCACATCTTTGTTACAATCTCTTCAAGGACTAACTTTCTTTCTTATTGAATACAAGAGACCCCTTTGATCTTACAACCCCAAGCCTCTTAAAGAAAACTTAGAATCAATTGGCAATAGTGAGCAAAAAACTATCATAGCCAATTGTATTTCTTTTCCAAGAGCATTCAATGAAAATATAATGGAAAACACACATCACTCTATGGGGTAGGGTTTATTTGATTTGAAAACCTACCTTCAACATCCAAGTCAAAAAGTCAGCCTACCAAGTTTGTGTCGAGTCCTCCAAGTCTTAAGTAAAAAATCAGCCTACCAAGACTGTTTTACGTCCAAGTCTTGTATCTATGATATAAGTATGATAAATGTTTGAAAATACTATACACAATTGTATGATACAATGCATAAATTTGTACACTTTCTCATTATATCAAAAACTTCAAACTACAACTCACAAAAATTAGAAATGAGTTATAAAAAAAACTTATTGTCAAGTGCAATTTGCTTCAAATCAAAATTGCATTATCCAATTTACATAATTTTTTGTTTAACTGATTTTTGTGGGAAAAAAACACTTAGTGTACAAAGTAAAGCAAGAGTTTCTTTCCAGGATTTCAAAGGCCTGCTGTTCAATAAGATCATTATTGACCATAGCAAAAACCACCTGCACTAATAGTGTTAAGTCAAAAAATATTCCACAGAAAGAAATATATTTTAGATAAATAGAGCTAGTTAGCTTTCTAAAATCTAGATAGCTAAATAAAATAAGGAGGGTAAAACATAAAACATTAAAAGACTTTAAGACATTGCAAATGCCATGCAATTAGTATAGAAGCATAACATTAAGATAAGAACAATTTGTTTTTCTTAAATATTCATCACGAGTTTTCTCCTATAAAGAACTCCCCTCGACATGAGCAATGAGAAGTGCATTTTCCATCTTATTTGCTGACAGGCATTGCATGACTGCTCCCTTATAATCACCAACAACTAAAGAACTTTGAATGGCTTCATCACATTCCTAGTATTCAGTTGAATCTTTAGTAGCTTCATGTTGCACCTCTTCTCCATTGCCTAGGGTATCCTTTCCAACAACAAAATCATTTTTAGTGAGAGGAAGTGAGGAATCTTCTTTCGAATTGTGCAAATTATCAAAAAACTCCTTGTCATTGTCTTTGGGGGATGTAACATCTTGTCCAAATTTTGACTGAACTAATGGATCTAATTGTGTTGTATCATCAAGAGTGACATTGTTGATTATTCCACTGCTAATATCATCAATGTTGGTAGATTGAGCTTCCTGTAAGTCTTGATTCTCTATTTACTGCACTTGAAATCCAAGGTACTCAACTAGCTTTGTCCTAGCATTTCCTTCATCTTCAAACATGACTCTTAGGAAATTCCATGTCTCCCTCTCTTCTTCCAAACTAAATCAATGTAGAAACCAAAAAATTGCAAGTGAAACAATACAAATGAATGTAAATTGTTATTAATCCCATTCAAAAAGTATCCACAAATAACTAACTAAGAATCTTGAGACTTCTTATCGCATAATGCTCGCAATGATGATTTTTCACCATCTACTATTGCAACTCCAAACTCTGTTGAACGAAGCACCAGACTGTCCTCGGTAATGAGATTGTGTATATATACCTATGAAAATAGCAGAAAAATAAGACCATATATCATCTTAATGACATGTACCAAAGAATAAATTGTACTCTACCTCTGAAGAGCCAATAACACTCTATGATGTTGTATTGGGCTGAAATGTAGCAAGCTTTCCTCCAAATCCAAAACTGACACCAACTGGTCTCTTCAACCACTTAGGAGCTTTCAAGAGTGCACCTGAAAAGGGAAAAACGAAAAGATAGACATCATGTATTTGCATATAGGATCCCAATTCATTGGGGGATGTAACATCTTGTCCACCTTTTGACCGAACTGATGGATCTAATTGTGTTGTATCATCAAGAGTGACATTGTTGATTATTTTGCTACTAATATCATCAATGTTGGCAGATTGAGCTTCCTGTAAGTCTTGATTCTCTGTTGACTGCACTTGAAATCCAAGGTGCTCAAGTAGCTTTGTCCTAGAATTTCCTTCATCTTCAAACATGACTCTTAGGAAATTCCATGTCTCCATCTCTTCTTCCAAACTAAATCAATGCATAAACCAAAAATTTGCAAGTGAAACAATACAAATTAATGTAAATTGTTATTAATCCCATTCAAAAAGTATCCACAAATAAGTAACCAAGAGTCCCGAGACTTCTTATCACACAAAGCTTGCAATGATGATTTTTCACCATCTGCTATTGCAACTTCAAACTCTATTGAGCGAAGCACTAGACTGTCCTTAATAACAAGATTGTGTATATATACCTATGAAAATAGCAAAAAAATAAGACCATATATCATCTTAATGACATGTACCAAAGAATAAATTGTACTCTACCTCAGAAGAGCCAACAACACTCTGTGAAATTGTACCGGGCCGAAATGAAGCAAGTTTTCCTCCAAATCCAAAACTGACACCAACTAGTCTCTTCAACCACTTAGGAGCTTTAAAGAGTGCACCTGAAAAGGGAAAAATGAAAATATAGACATCATGTATTTGCATACAGGATCCCAATTTATTGAGAAAATATTATAAGTGAGATTCCCATTTCTTAACTAAGTCATGTATGGTTATCACATAAAGCAACACTTACCGCCCACTTTATGTTTGAAAGCAATTAAAGCACTATACTTGGGTTATTCACAGAGAGTCATTAGTCAAGTACTGTAGTCAACAAATCATGGGAATATCAAACTAGTAGAGCATAGATAGCAATAGTGATCATGCATAAATCTCATGAAAAGATTTGCATCAATTAAGGTAGACGTATTTCGACAATGAAAAAAATCTAGATGAAATAGACCTACCTTCCTAACACTTTCACTTATGCTTGTGATTTTCATTAACACCGAAGGTATATGTAGATTGGGCAGGTACCGTTGGGCTCTAAAGGCCCCTTATTGTGTGATTAAACAATACAAACAATTGGGGAAATGTCATTATATGTAATGACATAAGTTGAGGTTGAAGGTATTATTTGATGCCAATTCAAACAATGGAGGCTCTTGTTGAAATCTACCTCTACCTTCTCATCATGGCAAGGACAGTGAGATGTAGTTAAACCATGGAAGTTGTGCATATATTTTGATGAAAAAGCCTGGGCCATCATCACTAGTGTTAGGTCTCAAAGTGCAAGTTTTAAACCATAAGGGGTGCCAATCCCTTAATACACCTTTGGCCCACGAACAAGGTAAGCAAGGACTTGATTACCTTCTACTCTTCAGGCTCTTCCAAACCTAGGCGGGTATACCTGAACAATAAGGTAGATTTGCAGATAGATATGGTTCCTAGATTGAGCAATCTACTTACTATGGCACGTGAGATGAAGCAGATGCAGAGTTTTAATGTCTAAATACTAGTGAGAGTAATTGAGAGTTCAAGTTTTGAGTTGTATTTTGTATGTAATATCTAATTATTACCAGTGCCTACTTCTATTGGGTGGACGAAGTGGAGGGATGAATGATGATTTTGGAGATAGGGTTCTATAAGATAGGTAGATTCACTCTTCAGCTTAACTCGAACAGTTGGGCACTTTGAATGTTTGCACCTTATGAAAATGTGCAAGTATGTCAGTTATTTGGACTCTTCTTAGTAATCCTAGTGATATCCCCTTATGCTACTGTGAAGTTGTGAAAGGATTTAATTCAAATGTGAAAGGAAACCAATTAAGACAATCTATTCAAAAGGACTTTAATCCAAATAGAAACCTATCAAATTTGATTTCTTAAAAGGAATTTTAATTCTTCTGCACACTGAAACCAGTCAACAACATCACACAACTACAACAAATGTGTATTGAAAAATTAAATGTATTTCCACACACTCAATTTGAATAACATAAACAACCACTTCGTAGACAACCAAATAAAATATACGCATATAAATCCACACAATAGTTGAACACTTGAAAGCAAATTAACAATTATGCATAACCTTCTCCATTATATTTATCTTTGAATAATATGCATTATAACAGTAGTTTCTGATATGAGATGGATGATCTATTCGGGTCTTGGTCTCTCTTATATATGTGAGAGGCAACAAGCTACAACCCCGTTACAAAAATTCATGTTGTTTGATAACTAAACATAATTAAGAAAACAAAATATTTCAGCAACTAAATGCATTGATCTATTAATCTCCAAGCAGAAGCCCGTGACCACCTAAGATCTATTCAAAGCTTCTACTCCATGATATGGTGCTCACGTTGTCGGTTGACTCCTTTCATCCTGATGGTTGCCCTGTTGTGTCTAGTGTATCCATAGTTTGGTTGAGGAAAAAATTGAATGCAGAGAGGTGATGGATGTATTCTTGTTCAACACAAGTATCTGCATTGGAGATCACCTCTCTCATATCATACTCCCTATACATCATCTTCTCGAGCTGGTTGTGAGTATTTTGTAAAATCATATCCTCATCATTGATCTCTTGTAATGCAATAGTCAGAATCGCATTAAAATATTGATTCCAATCATCATATTCTCGAGGATTTCCCATATCATCATAGAGTGTCAGAGTCGAATTGAAGCACTCTAAATCCTCGATGAGCTTATTATGATATCCATTGTGTGCTTCTACCAATTTGTTATGTGTCTACATTTTCTGTCCTTTCAGGATTTGCTTGTCTTGAAGCACTTGTCTCTTTTTGATTATTCTCCCCTGTAATCATCCGTTATCCTCTATTACTGAGAGTACCTATTTAAATTTCCTCCAATATTCATTTGCACATTTCATCATCTTATTGAATCTTCCCTTGATCATTTCAAATGCAGTATTATACTTGATGGTTTTGACTTCCTTCTCCAATTCTTTACATTTTTCTTGAGATTTCAGGTGGCACTGCTTCCAATAAGTTGTATTAGCCATTGCATCCAATACTCTCTTATCTTTCTCAAGACATGGGGAATACAATTCTAGTGTGGAAGAGGAAGATGATCTTTCTCTTTGATGTGCTAATTCCTTCTTCAACCTGTCATTTTCTTTAACCAACTTATCAATCTGTGCCTTGGTGAACTTTTCCACATTGACATTCAACTTTGTTGTCTCCATGGGGTTGGTATCCCCTACTCTTTGAACCAAGAGATGTCCAAAAATTTGGTTTGGATTATCAATCATAGCAGGTCTTTTTTCATGGGGTATAGTGACCAAATAAGCAAGGTGGCCTCATCTAGATTGTATCTAGATCCTGAATATATATTGTCACTTGCTTCATCTATTAAATTCATTGTTTTATCTCCTCTCTTTCTAAAACTATCAAACATAATTGCATAACTTATATCCCATCCGGGAAAAAGAAATACTCCAACTTCTTGGAGTAACTCTCTCCCTCTCTCAAGAGTGATGGACTCCATCTCTTTGTCTATTTCTTTTTTCAATTCTTTCAAAACAATAACTTCTCATTCAAGAGTGACATCCTGCATCTTTTGTCTCATTTTCTTTCCTTTATATTTGTAAACAAATGATTTAAACTCAGGAGACTTAATAAAATCTCCATTAGAAATGAGCTCTTGTCTAGCCTTGACCCTAACATCATTTGATAATTCATCTGATGCTTCAAATCTTACAACATTGTGTTCTTAAGGAGGCTCATACTGTACAATTACAAGAGAACTTATTTATTGTACTTTCTCTTCCTCCTCATCACTTTCCTCATCACTCTTCTCTTCTTCACTCATATCAGTATCTACAAAAAACTCACATCAGGAGTTGGCTGTGAAGGGATATAATCTAAGGGCTCTATATCTTTAGCCTGCACTCCTAAATAGGTTGCATGAGGGGCATCAAAAACAAATTAAGGCACATTCTTTACCACTTCATCCATACAAGTAATGAGTTTCTCAATCCTTGCTAGAGGATCCTGTATTTCACCAAATTCCTTCAAATAAGATGGGACATTTCTTCTTTTCCATTCCTCTGCAAGCATAACCCTATTATATGCAGTCATTCTTTTAGTGGTAGAGGCTTCATCATGGTTTCTGATTATATCTTCAACTAAGAATACATGCTCATATCCTGATAACACCTGTGATAACCTTGTTTTGTGAATAAAGCCTTCTACATCAAAATTTTTCCTTTTGTTACCTAGAGAGAGGTTATACTATGCTAATTTAGCATCAATTTCCTCATATCCCTCATTTGCAACCACTGTAAAGTCTCCAAAACATAAGGTAATAGGAATGATCGATTTTTTGTTGTGTCCTTTGAGGTTTTTGGAATCAGATTTTTCCAATTGCCTCACAATTTCTAAGTAGGAAATTCTATCAGGAACTACTCATGGCAACAAGTGTGGAGTTCCTTCAAACCCATAAACCCTAATCACTATGTAGTCAGGAAAAGCATACTAGTCTCCCCAGTTATGATCCACCTTTTTCCTTGGGCCATTATCCTTTGGTCTTAGAAACTTTTGCACTTCTGGGGATAAGTTATAATCACATGGATATCCCAACCACTCCATTAATGGTTTCACAAAAAACTCCTCAAAATAAAGATAATAAGATCTACCAAATTGACTATCCCATAGTGAAGTCCACATTTGTACAAGTTTGAGGTTTTTGTTTTCATATGTATCTTTTATTATTAATTTTTTACTCCATACCTTTCTAACATGTCCCTCGTGCATGAGAAAATGCATGAACAGAGAATAATGTTTGAAATGAATATATTCACTATTGTTTTTAATCTTTTCAAGCTCCTGGTTTAGGTTATTAGCCAAGTATCTAGCATAATTGAATGACCTAGAATCATTGTTTTGTATGTTTGCAACTAAGACCATTGGGGAAATAGACATGAGGGGTGGGACCTCTACCCCAAAGACCTGACTAGTTGAATAATAAGTGTATCTAAAATATTCTTCAAACAAGTCCTCATGAAAAGGAGGGTTTTCATTACTCAAAAAACTCTTGAGTTGGCCTCCTTCATTCTTAGGCCTATGAAAGGGTAGTTTCTATTGTTTGTAGTTGGTATCCATATGGTTATACTCTATCAAGAGATCTCTAATCATGAATGGAAAGTTCATAGGACACTCCAACTAAAACACATTAGAAATTAAATCCTCAGAAATAAAAAGCATGTCAGCCCCATTATGTTCTTGGATAGTTCTCCTCTTGGGGTCATATCTGCTAGCCAGAGCTTTAATTAATTCTACATTTATGAACACATTGGGCACCACGAGTCTTCCCAAGTTCAACCTCCATGGGTTGCAGACTGGCTGAAACCTAAATTGTTTCCTATAATGATACATGAAAAGCTCATACCCGCTCCGTGGTGTCCAAATATCCCCCAAGCCTTTATGTTTATCTAATAATCTATCCATTGGAGGATTAATTTGAGCAATCATCCTGGGTCTTGGCCCTAACCCAGGGCATTGATCTATCGGGTCTTGATTCAAGAGTCTCTTCTCAGTTTTATGTTTCTTAGCTTTGGGTTTTTCTACATTTTCCTCCATTGTTTGAATTCTTAATCCTTTGAAAAATACAACTTCTCAGTTGGGATTGGTGTACTTACTTGGGTCTCGCCTCCATTGGTTTCTACTACGCGAGAACTCCTAGCTTTTCCTTTCTACTTCTGTCCTCAATGAAATCTTCCAAACTATGCAACAATTATGTGATCAACTTGTGATATAATTCACTTCAACTCTGGCTCATAAATACACCACTCGTTTCAGACTTGTCCTTGGGGGAAGCATTTATTTTTAAATATCTGGACAATGCCTTGAGATGTCACATCAGTTAGCAATCAACCATCATCGCTGTATTGGCAAGACTGAAATCCTTATTCCACCGATAGCCACCTTCTCCACCAATGAACAATTTTCCTTTGGTCTATTAGTGGGATGCCAAAATATATTACCCCAATACACATTAATTCCCCCGATATATAATAATTCTTGATAATTTATTATCATATCGGGCCATTGGGGGAATGTAGACATTCATTCCACTGATGTTCATGTGTTACAACAATGTGCTTACTTTTGTTGACTCTATCGATCTACTGGGGGGAATGCCTTAGGAGTTAGCCCGATAGGGTGTTGTTACACCAATACTAGGTTATGAACTGTTTTCATTGGGCCATTGGTGAGGCTATGATGGGGGTTCCACCGATGATGCATTGTTAGGCCGATAGTGCTAATTTTTACTTATGATAAATTATGGAGTCTCAAACTTATTTATGGGTGTGATAATTTGGCAATGTGGGCTACAAAATAGATCTTGTCACACAAATTTCAACAATTTGTGTTGATCATAAAATTAAAATGTGATGATTTTTTGTTGAATGTGGAGGATTAGTGAGTGGAGGCTAGTGAAAAATGTGAAATTTTTCAGTTGTAACAATTACAACAATGAAAAATAACATGCATAGATCATACAAAAAAATAAGAGAGAATAAGAATTAGTAATGGATAACTGAATAAATCTTGTTGTCTCCAAGAAGAAATACACCACATATATATGGTGTTCATTACCTAGCTTGACCAGATCAATGTTAATCCTTTAATTTATAATATTCTTTACAATGTCCCCATGTTACTACAGTTATGCCAAAGAATTATGACAAGACGAATGCTAGTTCTTCAATAATGAAGATATCGTTTCAAGCTAGTTGCAAATTTGCAATGGTCGAAAAAAATATTTGTTAGAGAGACAAATGAATCTCCTAACATTGCTTGTGATTGAATAGGCTCTTCTACACTTGAAACTGCTAATGCATGCATATCTAGTCGGTTGAATTATCCAAAGTACTTCTGCAGGAACCAACTCAATTCTTTTATGGACGGAATATACATCACATTCACTAAGCACACCTCCCACACCCTCCTATAACCACAGTTTTTAGGGGATTTCTCATGGTAATTCGGAAGTAAATTTTGGAGACACTCTTATAAAGAAAGCATGGCTTCTTCATAGAGTTGTGTAAACATTTAAAATCCTTATCCCCAGAGCCACTCTACCAAATAGAATAAAATTATAGAAAATAAGGATATATTTTCCAATTAAAGAATTACTCCAAAATATTACCTGATGAGCCTCTAGCAAACACAACCTCTCTGGAATCCATTTGACTGCAGGCTTGAAATGGATGCACATCAAAAGAGAGAAACCCACAGTAATTATAAAGATGTTCCTTATGAAAAAAAAGGAACACAACTAACTCACCAAGGAAAAA
>VDFB02054345.1:0-12183 GCA_007258455.2 Sequoia sempervirens | reverse complement strand
AAACCCATCGCAGGAAGGACCCACCATGCCGATGCTGCTCCACTCTGATCACATCCGTGAAATCATCATGCCTATGCTGCACTAACCTTCCTTGTAATCCCAAAGTGTTACCATCCATGATACTCAACCCGAAAGATCTTAAAGGAGGGGAATCAAAATCATGCAACATCTCATGTCCACGATGCCCCGAATTAACAGTATCAACCATACTACTGTCAATCACAATTCTAAGCAATAGGAAAGTTAGTCTACTCAAATCAAACTCGAACTCTTCAGCATACCTCCACATGGTAACAAACGGAACCATGACTGCAAATGTGACATCTTCAAATCTTTTTGCAAAGAGGAAGGCAATCCTTTGCAAAAGCTCAACAAATTCAAACTCATGACTCCACATGAATTCCCTATGCCTCAACTGAATTATCATGGCACAACTATGAAGTCTGAAGAAGTTTTTCACAATTCCAACCCCAAGAGTCTCAAAATGTAGAATCAAAGCATGGGGTAGCTCGCTGTCATGAACCAATAATGAAAATAAGCCATCAGAGTTTGCATCACAAACCTCCAAAGTGGTTGAAAAACACGCTAAAGCCATCTCCATCAGAAAACTACCACTTCTTTGATCAGGAGTGAGGAAGCAACTCTCCTGAATGAAAGTAACTCCATAAGTAAGGTGGCTGGTCTGCCTCCAACCAGCAAGCTCGTGTCTCAAAATCTGCCCTTGTCTGAGCTGAAAGTCACTTCCAAGAACTACCGATCGTTGATCTTTCCAACCCATATTCAAAATTTCTCTCCAATCCATTTGTTGATGAACAAACGGAACCCTCAAGTAGCTGGAAATGAAGGGAACAACATCAACAAGTCTGGAAATTTGTTCCTTATCCCTCCAAGAATCTTTTCCATAAGTAATAAACTCTGACAACCCAAGTTGAGAATCCCAAGCATGGATACTCAACTGGAAGTGATTTTCAACACACTGCAAAGAAATCTCTACACATTCCAAAGTGCTAGTGAAAACCAAGTGCCTTCTCACGAAACTGATGCCCCTTTTAGTAAATCCTTGAAGCTTAACCATGAAAGCTTCCACATTAAGGGAGTATGAAACATAGAGTGGCTTCAATTTCCGCTCCCAAAACTGATCAATATGATTCCAAACATCATTCCACCCAAGGGATGGATTGTCAAGAGTGCAACCACCAAAGTCTAGTTCACCTTTTGCCCATTCCTCCTGAGTAGTAGGTCTGAAATCTTCACTCGTTGCTGCTGTAATGAAGTTACCAACAGCTACCAAGACTTGTCTCATCAACACCTTGATGTCATAGATGTTGAAATTACCTTGCTTCGTCACCTCCCATGTAGAACCTTCATCCTCAAACCCACTTATGCATTCATTACTAATCAGCAAACGTGGCACATCCACATGGAGTGAGATCAAAGCATCCAAGCACTGGAAACCATACTCAGTCTCATTCTCTGTTTCATCTTCCATCACATAGAGAGGATTGCCATAATCTCCTTCATCACCTTCTTCAAAGAGAGGGTTGTCAAAAATTGAAAAGTTATTCCACCCATCTTGCTGATCTAAATCTGCACTTGTAACTTCAGTCCTTCTTGTGAAACCTTCAAGGTCAAACTCTTCTCGAAGACTATCAAGCTCACAAAATACTTGCTTGATTTCTTCGGCTTTATGTGCATTCTCTTGCTTTGTGCAAACTTTGAAATCAGCAAACTGATTTTCTATTTCCATTAATGCCATTTGAGTTTCTTCTAGCGTAGCTCTTGTTGATCCAAGCTCCAGAGAAAGTTCATCAATCTTTCTCACTCTATCTTGAGAAGCACAAATGGTCTTCTTTGCAACTTCAATGGCATAATCACGATCTTCAACCAAGTGCATGTACTCGGACTTCAAGGTTACCAAAGAGTTTCTGATAAGTTGCAGATTGGGAAGAGCAACTTCATCTTTCACTCCTCTTTGTCTCTCTTCAAGCTGAGCCTTCCAGTACAATTCCTCAACCAAGCTATGTGTGTGATCAAACAAGGATAAAGCTTGCACTTCCTTGTCAATGGACACCTTGAATTGTTTGTCCCAATCATGATAATTCAAAGATGATGAACTGCTGATAGGCTGCAACTGAAAATCAGAACCTTGTCCCTTGTCTTTGCCGCCTTCATTGCTGCTCCAACATTCATGAACTTCGCCATTGACTAGTGGAGAGTGCTCACTGTCAAAAAAAACATCATACTTCACAGATTCTTTGACCCCAAGTTTGCAATCAGCTTCAAGCATTGGAAAATCATATTTGTGTTTAGTAACACCTTCAAACTCTACATCATCAAGAGCCACTTGGTCTTCTTGTTCAAAGGCTATGGCAGCCCCTAACTTGAACGAAGAATCATCGAATGTTGTTCTGAAAGTTTTAGAAGAAACAACATCCTCCTTGGTGGCTGCAACCAACTCAAAAGGGTCACCATGGAACTCTTCAGAGCAAGCTTCTTCATCAAAGACAATTTTTCCTTTTGTGCCCTCCTTATAGCTTGCGATGCAAACGAAACTTTGGTCTTCATCAGGATCAAAGGGAAATTCGTCCCACAAAGGTTCTCTTTCATACGTTGGTGCCAACACACCCGGATCCCAAATGCTAGTGGGTTGATTAAGATAATCAACAGAAAAAAACTTATCATGCTCCCTTTGTAGTGATGACTCTTTGAATAAGTCAAGTCCCAAATCCCTCAAACTGATATCGTCAAAAACATTTCTCTCCAAAGACCGAGTTTTCTGCTCAAGCCCAAAGTCACCATCATAATGAAGTGAAAAATCTTCATTGCTTGCTGTTTTGAAAACTTCACCGTCATTATCTTCACCATGAGGAAGTATGTCACTGATTTCTTCATGTGGAACTTCTTCAAAAGTTGAGGCAGCAACATGAAGAGAATCATTCTTTACCAAATCTTCAATATGACCTTGTATAGACTCTTTGGAATTATCTATATCATCAGGATCACTAAATATTCTTGCATCTTGTTCAGACTTCTCCAAAAGTGGCTTCAATTTCTCTTCACATTGATTAAATAATTCCTTGATCAGCATAGCAGCAATAGGAGAATCCCTTTTTTCACACTCATATGTGTCCAAGAGGAGAGATTGGACATTTGGTGGAATTTCATCTAACTCATTAATGGTGAGAATAAGGATTTTCTTCACAGCTGCAATAACATCCTCTTCTTGCTCACTCCAAGTGGATATGAAGAGGTAATGGAACAAGTGATAAATCTGATCATGCATTTCCAAGGCAAACAACAAGTTACTTACCCAGAGATCTGAAAATGTTTTTAAGATAGCAACCTTTCTAGCAAATAGATTGCTTCCAGTTTCATCAAGATCTTGGAAACTTTCTACAATCATATTCAGAATGATTTTCATGGTTTCATCATCATAGGGTGTCATGGGAACCATTATTCTCATTAACTCCATGAAGCAAGAAGTAATCAGTAGCTTGATTTCTTCATTTGGGTGTCCCAGCCAATAGGGCTGAACTAAAAGGTGAAATGCCGGTGATAATGCCAACTGCATCATTTCAGAAGGTGACTGCTTCACCTGTCTCAAACATTGTTCCAATATTTGAAGATTATTCCTTTCATCTTCCCTTGACTTACATTCTTTGTCAAGTCTATTCCCGGTCTCAAAAAGTGTTTGTTCCAACTTTATCTCTTCTCTGTTAGCCATGTTTATCTGCCACTTCTAAACTGAGTTGAACTCCGTTCTGACCTCTGGTGTAGAAACTGATTTCTCTATCATACGACTAACAACTAAACCTTGTTGGGCACAGGATGGCAGGATCTTGGCTCTGATACCACTGAAATATTCCGAGCCAAATTTTTTCGATTTTCACAAATTATCAGATTACAACATTACACCCGTTAAGGTTAGACGATAAACCAAAACATACTGAAGCAACTCTAACCGTAATGGCGATGGCGGCCAACGGGGATCTAAAAGAGATCGCTTAAGCCGTAACTCTAACCGTAATGGCAATCGCCGGGTGAGCATTGGTCAGAGGGTCTTCTATTCTAATTCTGGAAAGAACTCAACGTCAAGTATGTGCTACCCAATCCAATGCGGAGTGAGGGGCGACCATATGACGGAGTGATTACAAAACAAATGCTTGAAAGAAAATGCTGAAAATGAAAACTACTCAACACCCAGAATGTGCTTGCTAACCCAGAATGGGAAGTAGCTACCATAGGGCGGAGATAGATCTATTACAACAACTTTAATGAAAATAAGCGTTACAAATCAGAATATTAAGCAAGATTAAGAACTGCTGCCAGTACTACTGTCAGCTTACAATATGATAGAGAATTCGCCTGCCAAGAGCATAGAGTTAGAACAATTCAACGAGCATTTAGATATAGAATTCTCCTTGCTTAATGGAAATACCAAACTGATTTCTTCTCTCAAAAACCAGATTTAAAATTCTGATCAAATCAGATCTGCACCTTTAAATGCAAAACCAGCAACCCTAAAATCCACTAAAATGCTCACAACTCACTCAATACTTGTCAGAATGACATGAGACTTGATGCAAACGAATGCTAGGATGATGACAATGAAGACTAGACAAAGAAACAGCTGACAAATTGAAGTATTTTTTTTTTAAACACTTGCCAGGCGGAACAGAATGGTACAACCTCTAGAAATGTTCTACCAACAAGATAAAATCAGATTCTTCATTATAAATCACCAAAATTTGCACAAATGGGCGCCTAGGGCATAGAAATGGTTCTAGCCAATACCCAGAACGAATATATTTTTATTTTTTGACTTATGAGCAAATACAACATGCAGCTATACTAAATCAGCAACTCCAGAACTTCATTAACATGCTAGAAATTGAACTACAAATGCAAAACTTACTACAAAACACTCAACTAAGCAAACCTCTCCACTAGGTGCTGTCTCTCAAGCACGAAGTCGAGCCCAGACTAGGAGGCATTCATTCCTCGAAGCAATTCCGCAACCATTTCGGCAGCATAACATTAGCATAGACCAAAGATCCCCAAATGAGACCCCAAGGCTGTCTTTTATAAGCTTCTGTTGACCTTCCTTGAAACCCTAACACCTTTTCCAAAGTCAAAACCCTAATCCCACAAAATGGCGTCCTTTTCCAAGCATCATTAATTTTGATTTCATTAAATATTTCACTTAAATAAATGCGCCCTCCTTAAAGCCTAGATTGGACTTTGATAAATTTCAACATAAATTTAATATACCCTCAATGATGGCGCCACCCTTCAAGTCCACCTTTTAAAATAACATTAAGTTATTCGACTAGGCCAAGGTCATAAAATAACATTTAAAATATAATGTTATTTTTAAGTGAAATAATCTCATTTCTCCAAAACTGCATTCTGAAGCCCGAAACTGAATATGCCACTTGAGTCAACTGAAAGGGAAGGTCAACTGCCTGAGACAAACCTGTTAGCTGCCAAAAATAGAATTTACTAAAAATAGTAAATTCCTAGAAATGCTCAGAAAGCCGAGATGAACATACCACTGCGAAGCTCTCTGAAAACCCAGAAAGAATCCGCCATTGAATCCACTAACTCGAGCAAGGACATCCTTAAAAATAGGAAACCCTAATTTTACCACCACTAACTCGGGTTTCGAAAAAGGCCAAATCCCTGAAAGGTCGTTCGAGAAGGGGACATTACAAGCCTTCACTTTCAAAAAAACAATTAGCAATCTCAAAGAACAAAAAATGGCAGCTTGGAGGCAAACTCGTGTTTCGGTCACTTGTATTTGTGGTGATTTCAGGGAAAAATAGGTCAAATTAGAACATCATTGGGAAAATTAGGTGTTACAAATATGTCGCTTTTGTTTGAAAATTTAAAACAAAGTGCTGAAGTTGATCTTTTAGTGTCAGTAAGTCTGTGAGTTCACTTGGGTTTGGCCTGGGTTTACCTAGGGTCTAGCATGGGCACCTTTGGGTACCCTGTGGGACCTTCTAACCCCAGGCCATCTTGGCCCTGAACCAGGATCTGTATTAAATTTTCTCAATACACGAGCAATTTTCAAATAACCCAGTAACTTAGCTTGGATTGCATAATAGCATTCTTTTGTATTATTGTCATTGCTAACTAAAGAAATTTATTTCCTTATTTATGTATTCTGTACATTGATGCACTGGTGGAGGATGCTGGCAGTTCAGGAAATATATTTATTTCCCTCATAGAGAAGGATTCGTCTGCTCTTAATTGGTCTCCATACTTTTAGGGCATAGTACTTTGGAAAATAGGTTTACAGCATTAAGTAGGCTTGGATTTCTAACTACAATTATTCAGCTTACTGTTAGCTGTGAATTTAAGTAAGTTTAGCAAAAATGTCTGGAAGTTTGTCGCTCTTTCAAGCAGTGATGATGTTCTTGCTTATTAGCATTTGTAACCTGTTATGTTGTAATCTGTAGCTCTCTAGCAGTAAAGTTTCTGCTACTTTGCATTTTCTATTGACAGAAAAAGATGGTATGTACTTTTTCTCTTTTCACTTTGATGGAATTAGCCTTGAATTTTCTGTCAAAAAATAATGAATTGCTATGATCTAATTCTGCAGGTATATAAATCCAGACCAGCCAGGTTACTTGCACCTGTTGCAGAGTTTGCGAAGAGGTGAATGCTTGTGAGGCTAAGGCTGGCATCCTGTGTGCACTGAGAATGTCTCTGTTGCCTCAAATAATGTCTTCCTCGCCTTTTCTTTCAAATACAAAAAAAAATGAATGCCTTCTTCCCAAATATTTTTGTAATGTTTAAAATATGAACACAAGCATTTGACCATAGCTGTAGGTATTAGCAGGTGTTTTAAGTTGGCCATATGAGAATTGTGTTAAGAGTTGAATAAAGTTTTGTAATCTGTTCAAAAGCTAGGGGAATGCAACTTTATTACAACGATTTCAAATATGATTCAATAGTCAATGCACTGCAAAGAGGGGGCTTATTTTGTAATACATTAGATGGGTGAAGCAGCTCAGTAACTTATTATTGAATTCCCAAGTTTGGTGCAGGACTACTCTAGAATAATGAAAAAGCCCCATGATTAGATTTAGTTAAGAACAAACAATATGTTGATCAAATATTATGAGTCCTACCTACCTCCTCAATGTTCTTGGTCTTCTTGGACTGCATCTACAAATTGTGGTGAATAACTAATGCCATCCCATACTTCATTTTTCATGCAGTAAACCTAACCTCTTTAAACTTTTAGTGCACTCAATTACTGGAGAAAACAACTCATGTAATCATGTTTTCTTGCCTTGTATAGGTAATCATAGTTAGCATTAGACTTCCCAAAACTTTGTAAGTTTGTGAGGTGTATCAATAACAATTTAATAACTTGTGTACCAAATTTTTAACTGCATGCTTAGCAATTGCTCATCTAATTTAGAGAGCAAAATGTTTCTTAACAGTTACCATGCTAGCTGTCAGTTGATGTATCATGTTTAGCTAGTGGTGCCCAAACAATCAATACATATAATTATATACCAATTAAGGAATTGGAAGTTTAAAAATAAGCGTTTGACTATGATGGTGGAGATAAAGAAATATTGGATATATTGAGTGAAAATGATGACAAAAGCAATAATAATCATGCTCTCATGTAATTTCATGCTCTGATGTAGACATATAATCACTGAATATTTAACTTGGGAGATAAATTACGGACAAAGTGCAAAATTCTAGGAGGATTCTTGGAATGGATACCAAAGTTATAAGATAGGGAAGACTTGGATTTAACTAAGGCTATTCTGTTAGAAGTATAGGGAATAGGTAAGAGACTGTGTGCAAAGGGTAGATAAGAAGGGATAGATTGAGTGGGAATGGGTGGAGGCAAGTGGACTTGGAAGATCAAATGAACAAGTGGAAAAGTAGAGAGAAGATTTATCAAAGAGAGGTTTTCGTCAAGGAAGAATAGGGTAAATTGAAACTAGCTTTGCTGAATTGCGCAATGTGAATTGCCAATGAAGCTACCTCTAGGATTACATCTCTTACTCTTTTTACCACTAGTTGGCCCAATAGTCCGTGAGGATCATAATCTACCTTTGATTTATCATGTTTGGCAATGCCACATATTCCAAGGTTTTATAATCTAGGTTGTTCATAGACCCATAGTAAAAATTATTTACCTCTTTCAGGGTGATAAATACATCGTCTTCCCCACTTCTTTGCTTTATGTGTCAAAGGCCAATGCTCGTGGCATGTCCTAGGTTGGTAGGAATAAACATCCACTTTATAGCACCCGTCTTCTCCCATGCTCTCGTCATATTTTCACTATTTACTTTACAGGTCGAGAGTGCGCTCTAGGATGTATTTGTATCCTCTATGATTAGCTTCACATGTTCTCTTCTTTCTCACCCATTAGTTTCAGCTCTCCTCATCATTAATGCAAACATCTTAAATTGTTCTATTTTACTTAGCTCATTGTTAGCAAGGAATTTCATCATAGGTCTTCTACTCTGCATCTCTAATATCATCTACTCAAAGAATTTAACATTTTAGGGGCATTTATAAAAGTTAGTTCCAGCTCAATTTGATGAACAAGGGATGCAACTGCAGTAAGATGTAAGAGACCAGGTGTCTCAACCCAAACATTGTCTAATAATATTGAGTTTGTTTGTTTGTTTTTTGTATTTTGGTTTTTTTGGTGTTTTTGCATATAAAGGACAAAAAGCGATTTTGCTAGAAAATGCTTGAAAAAATATAATAAAATTCCAGAAGACTATTTTGATAGAAATAAATCTACAAATCTGATGCCTGATGATTTATTTATCTTCCAGAATAAACTCACTGTGAAATACAATCATACAATTAAAAAGAGCAAACTAATATTTAAAGAACCTGAACTAGGTTGCAGCCGCTTGAAGAGAGCGAATAAAGGTACGGCCAAATGGATGAAGCAAGTTACAGACCCCCAAATCAACGCCAGAGCTCCAAAATCCCTAGGTGCTCAAAATAAAAGAAGTTGAGGCTCACAAATCAAGACGTCTAGCTGAATATGGATGGTACGGCCTTGCTGTTGTGTTAGTACGACTTGTACCAGCAATGAAGAATCCGTACTACCTTGAAGTTCGTGCCAAATGCAAAACAAAACACTGCCAATGTGATAATCTCCTTTCGGAAGGAAGATCAATCCAACTCTGAATATAAACTCCATAATGAACTCTGTAATAACTTCTAGATGAAGCTATTCAACTGACAATCTTCAACTGGTATTGCACAGTCTCAGTTTGCCTGATTCTGAAGAGGGAACGTTCTTCAAAACCCGATGATCTACAGAAACCCTGGTTTCTCAAACCCCAATGCTTTCTGAGAGATGAATAATGACAAATTAGAATAATCACATAATGAGTTCGATTTGCCCTTGAGGAAATAAATAGCCTCTCTCAAAAAGTCGACCCTTCTCAAAAATCAGCTTAATAACATTTAATAATAAAACAATTTTCCCTTTTCCAATACTTAGGCAATTATTTAATTAAATGGCGTCCTTTTTATTTAATGAGTATTAAACTCATTAAATATTAAATTTTCCCTTATAAAGTATTAAAAATACTTTATAATTTTTCATTTAAATAATAACTTTAATATTACATTAAAATGACTTTATATTATAAAGTCAAATTAATAATTCCTTTAATTATTATTAAATGCTTCTAATAATCTATGTTTGCTCAACAAATCATCAAACTGGGTCGATACGAAGCTGACCAACTAAATCAAGTGCCCTACTAAAAATAGCAACTCCTGCCTGCCTGACTTACTATAAATAGTAAGTACCTCTAAATCAACCTATGAGTGTCCGCAGAAGTCCAAACTTGAATCAACTGCTGAAGTGATGTTCCCAACGCTGGATAATTGCCTCAAGTGATCCTCTAAACACTTATGCCAACCTACGAGGATCTGAATGATAGGCTAACCTCATACACAACTGTACTGCCTAGGAAGGGGACATTACAGTCCACCCTCCCTGAAATTGCTTGTCCTCAAGCAATCTCAGCTCTAGATGCTATAAAATCTCCTCTGACTCCCAAGTGGCATCCTCAATCGGCAAGTCTCTCTACTTGATCAAATACTCTCTGATAACCCGCCTCTGAAGATGTCTCTCTCTAACATCGAGGATGGCCTTAGGTACTAACATCAACTTCCCCTCGTCATCAAGGGTTGGCAGTACTGGAGAGGGGATCACATGCTGACCCAATGCCTTCTTCAGGCGTGAGACGTGAAATACGTTATGAACCCTACTATCCGCCGGTAAGTCCAACTCATAAGCAACCTCGCCCACTCGTTTGATAACATGGAATGGACCATAGTAACGAGGTTTCAACTTCTCTGCACCACTCTTCCGTAGAGTGGACTGCCGATATGGCTGTAACATGAGATACACCATGTCACCTACTGCAAAGGAACGATCAACCCTTTTCTGATCAGCATACTGCTTCTGCTGATTATGTGCCCGCTGAATATTGTCTCTGAGAGACCTCAATATATCTTGTTGATCCTGCATCATATCACATGCGCTAGGCACTCTGCTATCACTCAACACCAAATCCAAAAGGTTGAGCGCCTCATACCCATACAATGCCATGAAGGGTGTCATCTGTATAGTCATGTGGTGAGTAGAGTTATAACAGTACTCACAGAGGTATGTCCACCTCACCCAAGCTCTCTGTTGTCCAGCTATGTAATTGCGCAGATATCCTTCCACCCATTTATTGACAATTTCTGTCTGCCCATCTGTCTGTGGATGGTAGTTGGTACTAGGAGTCAATTCGATCCCACAAAGTTTGAACAACTTCTGCCAAAAGTTGCTCATGAACCGACTGTCTCTATCGCTAACTATAGTCCAAGGTAAACCATGTAGCTGGAATACCTCTCTGAAGAAAAGCTCTGCAGTCTGCGATGCTATGAATGTAGTAGTGATCGGAAAGAAGTGTGCATATTTAGTCAGCCGATCGACAACTACGTAAATGCAATCTTTACCTTGGGCTTTCGACAAACTTGTGATAAAGTCCATCGATAAACACTCCCACTTCTTGTCGGGTATCGGAAGTGGTTGAAGTAATCCAGCAGGATATGTGTGTTCCTGCTTGTTCTGCTGACAAACAGTACACTCCCGTACATACTGAAGAACATCAGTCTTTAGTCCTTTCCAAGTAAACTATTCTCGTACCAGCTTATATGTTTTGAAATAACTGGGATGGCCCGCCATAGGAAGATCATGAAAGGCTCTCAGTACTGTATCCCTCAACTCTGAATCAGGAACCAGAAAAATCCGCCCCTTGTAAATGCAAGTCATTCACAATAGTATACCTAATATCCTGCTCTGTCCCATCAACAATGCTAGAAGCCCATAGGTTCTTAGCATACTTTGTAATGATCCGATGCCTCCAATCCTTGGAGATCTGTGTCATAGCATTCAACTGAGGTCTGCGAGACAAGGCGTCAGCTACAACATTTTGCTTCCCCTTAATGAAGGTGATGTCAAAATCATACGACTGTAGTTTGTTGACCCATTTTTGTTGTCTCTCATTTAGGTCTCGCTGTCCAAGGAAGTGTTTCAGGTTGTTGTGGTTTGTATGCACACTGAACTTGCTGCCTACCAAATATTGCCTGAACTTAGCCAAAGCATGCATAATGGCTAACATTTCCTTGTCATAAATGTTGTAAAACCTCTCAAGACCCCTAAGCTTCTTGCTCTCAAAAGCAATAGGGTGTCTCTCCTGCATCAAAACGGCACCAATGCCCTCTCTTGAAGCATTGCAGTACAAATCAAATGACTTCGTAAAGTCTGGTAATGTTAGCACTGGACACGAAGTCATCATCACCTTAAACCTGTCAAAGCACTCCTGAGCCTGTGGTGACCAAGCAAAAGCCTCTTTCTTTGTCAAATTAGTAAGGGGTGCGGTGTGACGTGAGAACCCATTAACAAATCTCCTATAAAAAGCACACAACCCAATGAATCCTCTGAGCTGCGTAAGGTTCTCTAGTACTGGCCACTCAACTATATCTCGGACCTTCTCAGGGTCCATACTAACTCCCTTGGCACTAATGATGTGCCCAAGATACAACAACTCAACCATGCCTAGCTCACACTTGGACTCCTTGGCATAAAAGGACTCCTCCGCCAAGATACCCAAA
>VDFB02054344.1:0-37462 GCA_007258455.2 Sequoia sempervirens | reverse complement strand
TCTAGAATTGTGTACTGAATTGTTGTTTCAGATTTATATGGAATCATGTTCTATTTATTGTTTCATATTTATTTGGAATTGTATTTTGAATATTGTATTAGTTCTTTTGGAAATGTCTTTTGGATGTTGTATCAGTTGTTCTGGTTTTGTACTTTTATTGTTGATTCAGATTCTTGTGAAAATGATTTATGAATGTTCCTTGGTGACTTATTTAATTGTTATTGCTTGGGTTAATTGTGATGAGTTTCATAGCTTTATTTTATTATGTTGACTCGTGAATGTTGTTGGTTATGTCATTGTAATCTTTGAGTTTGTATTTGAGTTTGTACTTTGTTGTTCTCTTGGAGTCAGTTTTGACATTCATGGTTGGGATGTCTTCCTTGTCACCTCTGAACATGGGGGGTGATTTATTCATAATTCACATGGTTGGGTGGAACGTGCTCCACACCTGTTGGGTTCCCCATCAGCATTCTTTGTTTGCAGCATTCCTTCAGTTGGAGTTTGTTCCAGTGGATCATTTGTAATTCAAATATTATTGTACTTTGTATCATCCCACATGTATGGGAAAAGTATTGTAACTCATTATTGAGAGCATGTAATCTTATGTTTATACGATGATGTAATAGTTAGGATCCTTTGTAACATTATTGGATGAGATTCTATATGATTGAAATATGGGATGTAGTGATACTTTCACTCTTGGTTTATGGATGTACTTTTATTAATGGTTATTGTAATATAAATTGATCAAGTTGTTTAATAATTATCTTTTACTTTTGTTTTAGTTGTGTTGTGATGTGACCTCACGTGCCCTAGAGAACGTAACACTTAGCTGTTAATGTGTAATGTAAATGTAATTAATGTTCGAATGCATGTTTACTTTATGTTATTTAAAAAAAAAATTGTTTGCAATGTTTGTTCTCTAGGGTTTGCACGATGGGCATTACAACATTGGTATCAGAGCACTAGGTTCATGTACTGGGCACTCTAGTTTCATATGAGCCCATTATGTTGTCCTAGTGAATTTTTTAAGTGAATTTCTTAAGTGATCATGATGATCATGTTGGATTGTGGAAAGGATGTAAAGATTTGAACCACCTAGTTGTTGGAAAGTAAGTGTACTTGTGGAATTATGTATGTAATTGTACTTCCCTTGTAAATGTGAGAAACCAGTAACTGTGCATCAGTTGAGTGTTGTGAATACCCCGTACTTGCTTTGTGGGCCCATAACCCATAGGTCTTAGGATGGAGATATGGTGTACCCATCCATTATGAATATGTTGTATTTGGTGTGGGATAAACCATACCATTATGTGTGTTTGTATGTTTGTTACCTGATTGAGGGCCAACCCATGTGTGGTTGAAAATCTATACATATAAGAGTAGCCAAAAGCTAGTTTCATGGATTCTTTTCTTTTGGTTCTCTAGTTCCTCAATCTGTGAAGGGGTAGTAGTAGCCACAAAGTTCCTTGGATGGAGTGTGTAGTGTACACATATTGCAATGCAGAGTAGTCTTAGATCAATCGATCCTGAGGAAACGTACTCACTACTTCCCCTTATGATGGATCAGGGTACTTGATCCATATGTGCTAGCCTAAACCCCACAGTTTTGAGTATAGCAGCATTGGATTTTTAGTTTATGCCTGGCCGTCCATAGGGACGTTGCCCTGGCATTAGCAAGTCAACCTCGTCTGTATGAGAGGTGAAGCTTGAGTAGCCCCATATTGATATGCTCATATATGTATTGCATACACTGTATCTGCACATGTTCTGACATGATGCAATGGATACAATGCCACACCTCATTGATGTTCCGACACAGTGCTGGTGATGATGTCGTGTTGCTGATGGTAGTGAGCTGGGCTTGAGGACACGATGCCACATGCATAGACATGTGAAGGCACACTTTGAGATTGTGTTATGATAGCCTACTTGTGTGATGAGCGTAATGGGGCCTCACACACTTGTAGAGGGATACTCATGTTTGCTTTCGACAGTGTTTGGGTCAGTTAGCATATGGGTATGTCCTAGCCATGTATACCTCTAGCGACGTGAGTACCTGCATGTTCCTTCTCCATGAGGTATCGCTATGTGGGGTGTGTCTGCATGTGCCTACTTCCGTAGAGCCACAGACACACCACCATGTGGCATATGTCAATGCATGCCTTCTTCGGCTGGTGTATGACCATGTCGCGTGATGATGCGAGGCAGGGTGTAGCTGAGGAGCACACTTTGGGTCATGTTGATGGAATGCTCACTCTGCACCACATGAGGGCTATTGTTATAGCCAGATGATGTTCCCTCCTTCCTCGTTTGGTGGCTAGTATCTAGTCACACAGTGTTGTATTGTGCAATTTTGAAGATTGAGGACTTCCTATATGATTGTTGATGATTTTCAATTGACCTTGAAGGCTGGCATTTTGTTTATGTTTGATTGTAATGGTTTAGCCACACTTTGTGACTTATTCTCTTGTAGCCCTCATGGTTACATTTGATTTAGTATTGACATTGCTTGCATTTCTTGCTTTACTATTGAAATTGAATCTTATTTGATGTTTGTTTTATGACTTTGGTGGCTAAACTAGTTTATCCTTGTTGTTTTCGACGTCGGCCATGTGTCATATTGTGATTCCTCTCCAAGGATGTATTAGGCAGACTTGGTGAGTGTATAAGAGGAAGTAGACGCATGGAACCTTGAGGATGGGGGTATGTGAGGCTATTTTATAGCTAGGACCCACTACCCACCTATGTGTGATGACTATCTCTTGGAGGCTAACCACCTTATACAACAAGAGATAGATCATTGCGGCCTTGCTTGGATGGTCTCACTATGTGTGTGTGGCCTAACTCCATCGAGCCACTGAGTGTGAGGTATGGTTTATGTGAGATGGATTTTGGCTCTTGGCTCATGGATAATGTATTGTGGATTAGTATGCTGCTTTCTGGCATCCAGATGGACCCTTGTGTAGCCTCGTTATGTGACTTACGGTGATGTGAATTCATGTGTATGTGAATAATGCATGGATATTGTACTTAGATTCTTGAGATTTTATTTACTTCCCTTCTATTGTTCTCATCTAATATTTGGAAGTTGTTCTTCGGTGGTGTTGTAGGATGATACCTAGAGGTCGCGATCTTGATAGGGGTGGTCATCAGAGAACTTTTTTTTTTGAATGTCCATGAGGGTGGTCATGAGGAACATCTCAGCCCTCAATTACACCCCTTGCTTGATGAAATTCTTAACCGGCTTGGCCCAAGACAGGAGAGAAATCGACAAATCGTAAGGGAAAGAGAAAGGTTCCCTAGGAGAAGAGGTGTTTCAGCTGTAGTAACACTTATAATGGATCTCTTAAGGGAACGTTCTCCTACCTTCCATAGTCATAGTGGTGGTTTGGAGGATGAGACTTGGATGATTGGTTTCTGAATTGGTGGGCGTCTTTTGTCTAGGAGAATCCGGAGTTGGTTGCAAGCCCAACTTTATCGGCTTGACCAGTCAACTCAAAGCACTTGGATTGTTGCTAGTAGGGACCGACTTCAACAGGATGGTGCACCTCCTCAAGGTAGAAGAAATGGCAGAAAAGCAATATTTTTCTCTTGTGGCCAGTAGGGTCACGTAGCTAGGCAATGTTGTAATGCCCTGCCACGCAACCCTAGGGGAAGTTGCAAACTACTAACAATTTCACAAAAAATTTAAAAATAAAAATAAAAAAAATACATGTACAATTACAATGTAAAGCAAACAATCCCCTAAGGTCACGAGACAAAGATAAATTAATTCCCAAATTATAACCACATGCATGATACGAAACATAACAACATTCACTTAACTAATTAAAGCACATACATTCCATACAAGAGATTTTCATTATGACCATGAGATCCTTCATGGTTACTAGTGACATAAGTTATATAATTATAATTACATCTCTCATTCCTAGAATGAGGTAAATCAATAACATGATTAATTATTACAATTTCCACCTCGATAACCATGAGGGGTAAATAAAATACAAGATCCACTAACATAAAAGAAACCAAGGTAGCATCTGGATCCCACGAGCTCTCCAACATGAAAGTCTCATCCACATAAGCCAATTCCAACACAACGGAGTATGGTGCACGTTCCACCCAACCATGTGATACCCGAAGGCTCACCCCCCATGCTAGGAGATAGTAACAAGGGTTTCAGGTCAAGACCAAAAACCTCTAAACATAGGCAACATGACTCAACTGGAAAAGATTCTGAACATTAAATCACATGACACAAAGGTTACAATGCTTCCAGATTTCAAATACATGAACACATCACTAATACAAACATAATGCTGACTTAGGAGAAGTGTCATCACAATGTCGCATGGGATATCCTGGCAAGTCTTCCTAGGTCCCGGGCCCCATCTCGGGATATCCTGGTAACCTCTAACGACTCCCAGCCCCACATGCAAACCAAAGAGGAATCAGTTATCTTTCGAAGGGACAAGATAACCATCTTCCCATTCCAGGCCTTCTCGTCTCATCCCAAGTCTTTACAAGCACTTGTGTCCATGAGCAAGGCAAAATTAATCTTTTTAAATGTTGTTACCACCTATGCTAATTAATTGGTTTAAGTTTTCACTGAATTAACCAACTTACATTGAGATTTCCTGGCACCACTTTGTGTGCCAGCCCTCAATGCAAGCCACTTCTCTAAGACAACTCGTGGAACCATGCCACCACCAAAGGTACTCAAGTATGACCTAGGGATAATGAATCCCTAGCCATGACATGAAGTAGACAAAACCAGCCAAAAATAATCAGATATAACATTGGACGCACGTAAGCGCTACCCATGGCACACAAGGTTAATTAACATGACAACCCCAAAACACATAAGAGACGATTAAATCTGGAAGACTTACAAGATCCGACCAAAAACCCAACAAGAATCAGCACCCCATGATGAAAGAAGCTTGCAAACGATAAAAAGGAAATCTACCTTCGGATTTCGTAAATCCAATAAATCATCGCATTGATGCATTTAAACAATTTAAATAACTATGTTCTTGCACAATCACATAAGGGTTTGAATGTTCGTTGATTCTTGTTGACACAATACATACGAAAAATTAAATTAATCATTCTTTGCTAAACCATAATTTCCTATACATAATTTTTGTCTATTCCTTTACAACATCTCATGTTATATATTAAATACTTCTTCTCTTTTAAGGAAATAAAACACCTTTTAAATATTCCTACACATGTCTAATCACATATATATCTTTAAAATATATATCTAATTAATATTTAAATTCAAAGGATAATTACTTACCCTTAATTAAAATATAATTTATACATAGTATAATATATATACTATATATATAAATAATATTATATATATAATATATATATTAAAATATATATATATATATATATATATATATATATATATATATATATATATAAAATTATATTTTAATTCATAAAAGAAAACTTTAATTAAAAATTCATATATATGCATATATAAGTCATAAAATATATAATATAAAATATATTATAAACTTTATATTTAATAAATATAATAAATAAAAAAAAAAAACAAAATACAATATATATATTAAATGTAATATATAAAATATAATATAATATATATTATATTATATATATTACATATAATATAGTATATATATTATAACAAAAGTCCTAACCCTAAAGGAGAGATAGTCAAATACCGAAAGTTCTGGCCATACTCGCAGTTAGAATGTATATGCACTTCCATTGCTAGCTTACTGAGGCCCTGGAGGGGCAATGGGAGAGATTAGTGTCTTTTGCAGTCACGTCTCAACCATGGGGTCATTAGCGAGGTTAAAACCCCTCGCCACATACACCGCTACGGGCAATATAAAAATGGCTCCAATTCTAACAAAAATGGTGGAAAAAAACCAAAATGACTGGGTAAAAAAACAATCATAAAAATGTGACCTCCCGCACTTCAAAATTTTGAAAAATTTTGATTTTTCCTTAATAAATACATATATATATATATATATATATATATATATATATATATGTATATATATATATATATGTAAATACATTATCAATAGGTATTTATATATATATATATATATATATATATATATATATATATATATATATATATATATATATATATATATATAAATACACACAACATAGCTTCATAACTTGTTTGAAAAACTACATTTCTTCAATACCCAAATTGGGCAAACTCTCAATCTGAGCAACAAAATGAATTTCCATTGAAACTCCAAAGTTTAACACAATAATTTCATGATTTCTTGCAAGATAAAAAGGGATTTTCCTAACCCATAAATTTCCATAATAACCATTTAAATCTTTCAAATTTGTTTCAATTTTCCCACATGATGGTTTGAGGATAGTTTATGGTTCACATGGTTTTCTCAAAAAAATTGAAAAACTATTTTATCCAAGTTTGAATGGTGATTCCAACATGGGTTTTGAATTCAAAATTGAATTCCAATCCAATTTGAGCCATTTCAACACAAAATTTACTAAATTAAAATTGCATAAAGAGGGGAAAGCATGGAACCTTTTTGTTTTCTCCAAGCTTTTTTTTGAATCATTCAATGGAGGTTGATCCCCTTCAAATTTTGCTTCAAAAATATTTCAAAAACCTCTTCCAAGAATTTCTCCAAGCTTTTTCAAGTTTTTCCTTGCTCTTCAAAAATTACCCAATTCTCAAAAAGATCCTTCCAAAAGAAAATGCATTTTCCTTATGCCCTTCTCCAAATTGTCAAACCCCTAATTTTCGTCACCCACCATAGTTATTGTTATTTTGGATATTTTGGATATTTTCATTTTTTGAAAATTTATAAAACAAATCTATTTCCCTTTTCAAATGCATAATATTTATTTTAAAAAAAATTCTATTTGCACCCCAAAAGACAATTAAATTCCCTTTTATCCACAAAATTGAATTTACTAATTACATTTAACAAAATCATTTTTAATTTTATTTGAATAGGAATGCAAGGCAACTTCTATTTTTTTTGTCTCATTATTTAATAATGCTAACACAATTGGTCTAATTTAAATAAATCAACAATAAATCTAAATCATGAAAAGATTATTTTATCAATTGAATTAAATTAACTAATTAATTAACAAGCACTCTTTTATGCATTTCGGCAATAAATTTAATTAAAGCAAACACCATTTCACTAAGAAATTTAATTACGCAAGCAAGGATAGATGAGATGACAAGGAAAATAACTTATCCCAACTGAAAACCTGACGACACACTATGGCTAGGGTGATGTCACGACACAGAACCCCAAGCTACTATCTCCCAATCATTTTTCATTGAACAAGGGACATGCTCAGACCTATTGAATCAGGTGGAGTCAATGTCCTGTACCTACATCCTGCACACAACCCGAGTGTCGAACATGCATATATATATAAATATTAAAACACACCATGAAGAGGAAATCACAGAATCATAGGGCACTCGCATGCGAGTGATGTGATACCATCCCCTTCACCAATACAATATCGCTAACTAACGCCTCTAATCATCAATGGTATAATCAAAGCATAAAGCATCAATAATTCACATACATGATATGTAATGCCCCGTCTTAATAACCTAAGAACGTTGCAATTATGTTATAAAAGTGTAATAATTTTTTTTAAAAATATTAATACTAAGTTATTTAATTGTATACATTCTTAGGTTAAACGACGTTACACTACTTTGAGTTTTCCATAAGTGACTTAAGTATTTTGCATTGCACATAATAAAGATTAACATAAAGAAACACTGCATAATAATAAATTTTCCATTCAAGATATAATAAAGTACAAACATGTTTTCCATACATTGCATTGATATGATATTACAATACTCATCCATCTGATGAGGTAGTTCAATAATGATTACAAATACAATTACATTGTTCACCTCTTATACATTTGAGGGATGTTTTCAAATACAAGTTTACAATATACAAGGATGAAAGTATAGAACAAATCCCTATGTGAGCTCTCCATCCATGAAGCTCTCAATGCTACGATCAACTGGGGACCCAACGGAGTAAGGTGCACGTTCCACCCAACCATGTGGTACCCATAGGTCCACCCCCCGTGCTAGGAGATAGTAATAAGGTTACCTAGACCTAACCTACTAACCCTAGACACTAGTACAAACAAACTATTGGTTACATTGCTTCCAGATTTTGACAATTGATTGAAACACAAACTCAAGGTTGACTGTTATTCTAGGTGGAGTGTCATCACAATGATGTAAAGGTTACCCTGGTGTATCTTCCTAGGTTCCGGCCCCCAATCCTTGGGTTACCCTGGTAACCTCTTACGAAACCCGGCCCCTATTACATACAGTTGCATAATCGAATGTGTTTTAAAGGAACAAGACATTAATTAGCCATTCCAGGCCTTCTCAACTTATACTCAAGACTATGGAAGCTCAAGAGTCATAAGTGAGGCAAGTACATCTTATTAAGTGTTTTAGATCTATCTACTGTGTTCTTTAATTTTTACTGAGTTACTAAATATTTGTAAGTTACCCTGACACCGCTTTGTGTGTCGGCCCTTACAAATAGCCACTCCCCTAAACATAACATGGGAATCTAAGTACTCTGATAAAGGTTTGTAAGGTGTACATATAATCCAAAAACATTATAAAAGACCAATCACAATAATACGAGCAACAATCAATGTTCACAACACGGGTGTCAAACCACCAAGTAATGCCATGTACACACCCTTAGTTTAACAAAAACTCAACTTAATAATCCCAATATCCCACATTTACAAATGGTCTGGAACTCTTTGAAAAGAAATCTACGAACAATCCCATTTTGCCCCATTCAAAAATTAAAGCCAAATGAAGCAAATTGAAAATATTTGTCTACTATTCGGATTTATTAAATCCAGTCAATCAAAGAGAAACTCAAATTATAATTAAATCATCTGATACCTAATTTTATCTACCATTTAATATGAAGATAAAATCTATATTTTCCTCAATTTCAATAACATACATATTTTACTGAAATTTTCATTTTCTTCCCTTATAATACTCCATTATAAAATAATTCTTTTTGATTTACAACATCAAATCACATTTTATTAATCATTTAATATAAACAAATAAATTCTATTTAATTATATATATATATATATATATATATATATATATATATATATATATATATATATATATATATATATATATATATATATATATATATATATATTATATAACTATATCAATTTCCTTCCAAATAAAAAAATTTATTCATTAAATTTAAACACATAACACAAAGTTAATAATAATAACACACACACAGATATATATATATATATATATGCATTATAAGTAATAAAAACTACAAATTAAATTAAAGTCAAAATTTAAAACAAAGTGATTTAATGTTTTTAACAGTATTAAAAGATAGGAGGCAGGGCTCGGCTGCCTTCCCATAGCCGAACCCTCCATGGAGGGCGCGGCTGTGTGGGCAGTGCCGACGTTGCTTGTGAAGGCAGCGCTGGGCGCTGCCCTCACCGCCAGCTCCCCAGTGGGGGTCGGTCGTGGGGGTAGCCCCCTACGGCCCACTAAATAATTTTTTTTTTTAAATAAACGAAATTTGTTGAAACAAATTTTCACACGGAATAATATTTCTGAATTAAAACCTCCGTTTAATTTAATTCGCTAATCCGGATACGATTTTCGGATGATAGTAAGAAGGAAATTTACAAATATTTATATATATATACATGTGTATATATATATATATGTACATATATATATGTATAGAATTTCAATAGTAAAGAAATAAAACACAGTTATTATGTAAATGCATTCTCCAGAATTTTCTACAGTGAATCTGGTAAATTACTGTGATTGACAAATATTTTTCCCATAGTTCCAAAGAAATTTACAATCAATACACAGCAAAATTCTTCAAAATCTTTCAATTAAAATTCACAGCAAATAAATATCTAATGATTTCAATATCCATTTTGCAAATACCCTTTATCATTTCAAACAGAAAACTAGATGTAAGTAAATTCCCTAAGGATTCTTTCCTGTGTCCAATTGAATATTTTTCTACAATTTAACCAAATCTAACAAAGTCTCCAAGATATCTACAGAAAACAAATAAATCTTTCTCTCTTGCTTTAAAGAAAGGAAACAAACAAACAGGAGAATACTTGTAATTAAAATAGCTGCCTGTAGAAGTTTTCCCTTTGCCTGTAACTATCAATTTCCTCCCCGCAAAGCCAATTCCAAAATAAAAACCAACCACCAAGATTCTTTGGAGGATCTTCCACAAGAAATAATAACCCCAAATCACAGAGAGATAACAGCTTCTAAGAAAAATTATAATTTTTATCACAGTAAGAGGATATTTTGCAAGTGCTCTGATAATTTCCCCATGAGGAAATTGAATAGCCTCTGTCAATTTTCTCGAGATCCACAATAACCTCCCGTAACAAAGTTTTCAACAACTTCATAAAAGCACTGGCACACTTGTCGAGAAGTGGTTATGAGAAATATCTTCTCCTCTTCTCAGGAATTTTGCCAATTCCAATTTTTTGCATGTAATTTCAATTTTGTTAAGTTTAAAATTTGAAAATCAATTTTCCAATTGCATGCAAATGTTTTTTTTTTTTTTTAAACTCAATTTTCAATTCACATGCATATTCTATTTTATTCTATTTTAATTTTAAATGCAATATAATTTACACACTAAATAATTTAATTTAATTAATTAATTTATTTAATTAAAATAGTTAAATCCTTTTAAGACCAACCATTTAACCAAATAAGCTAATTAATGAATTAACTTATCAAGTAAGTAAATTTCAATCACATTTAAATATTAATTAAATAACAATAAATAAAGCACAATAACTAACATTAAAATTAACCAATATTTACCTTTTCAAAATGATTTAACCAACAGAAAATACAATACAACCTATGACGCAAAACTGAAAACTGACAATGTACTAAGACCAAGGTTAAAAACTAGACTAGGATAAACCTAACTACTATCTCCCGTTCAACATTTCCATTGAGTCTTGACACGCTCAGACCTGATTACACAGGTGGAGTCGATGTCATGTACCTGCAAATCCTGCAACTAAGCAAATAACGTACATACATATATAAATATAAAGCATTAAACAGGCACACCATGCGGAGAAAATCATAGATATCGCAGGGCACTCGCAAGCGAGTGATACGATTCTATTCTCCACACCAATACACTTCACAGAAAATTGACTAAATAAATGTTGTTAGTCCATCATAAGCATGTACATATCAATAAACAACAGAAAGTAAACATCTAAACTAAATCATATCATGTCTGAAAACAATATCATCAAACAAGGTATCATCATGTCACAGAATAATCCACTATCACTCAAAACCAGCGATCACAATAACCAACAAAACATCATAAGTCTAACAATGTGAAAAAGTATCAACAAAAAGCATAAGCATAAACAGAGGGGTACTACATCCTCCCCCCCTAGGATCAGGCTTGCTCCTGAAAGCCTGCGAACAGATAGGGATAAAGTTCCCTCATGCATGTCGCATCCTCCCAGGTAGCTGAAGTCTCATAGCTAGGATCCCATTGGACCCTCGCCTGATCAACGTCTCGACCCCTGAGACCAAGTGTCCGGTGCTGAAGAATGGCCATGGGCTCCAAAGCCAGCTACCCATCCTCTACCTGTAACGCATTCCAATCAAGTACATGATATATGTCAGGATGATATGGTCTAAGTACTGACACATGAAAAACATCATGAATACGAGACAAACTAGGTGGTAAGGCGAGTCGATACGCCACGGGAGCAATTCTCTCTGAGATCTCAAATGGTCCTATGAATCGAGGTGCAAGCTTAGAGCCTTTTCCGTAACGGATTGGACTCTTTCACGGTCGTACTCGAAGAAACACTTTATCACCAACAGTGAACTGTCGGTCTATCCTATGCACATCGGCATACTTCTTTTGCCTATCCTGAGCTGCTATCAAATGCTCTCTAATACGGTCAACCTGTTGCTCCATGTCACGAAGCATCTCAGGCCCAAGTAATACACTGTCCTCAAGTCGATCCCAACTTAGTGGAGTTCGACAAGGATGACAGTATAATGCCTAAAATGGTGGCATACCTATGGAACTGTGATATCCATTATTATAAGCGAATTCTACTAAGTACAAGTAATCCTCCCAACGTGATTGTTGGTCCATTACGTACATCCTAAGCATATCTTCTAATATTTGGTTAACTCTTTCAGTTTGACCATCGGTTTGAGGATGATACGCTGAACTAAAGTTCAACTGTGTACCTAAAGCATGTTGTAATGAAGTCCATAAGGCTGAAGTAAATACAGGATCTCTATCTGATATAATCCTACGAGGAATCCTGTGCAATCTAATGATATCCTCCATGAATATCCTAGCTACGGATGAAGCATTATATGATGAACGTACCGGTGAAAAGTGAGCTACTTTAGTCAATCGGTCAACAGTTACCATAATGGCATCATGTCGACGTGATGACGTAGGTAACCCTACAATAAAATCAATGGATATAATATCCCATTTCCATTCAGGAATGAGATGAGGCTGCAATAATCCAGCAGTATGATGATGCTCAGCTTTAACTCGCTGGCATTCAAGACATCTCGATACATAATTAGCAATATCACGTTTCATACCAGGCCAGAAATACAATTGCCGAAGATCAGCATGCATTTTCTTGACACCTAGATGAGCTGAATACGGAGCTCGATGAGCTTCAGTCATGATTAATGTACGAAGACTCTCTACATGTGGTACATAAATGTGACCTAAATGCCGTAATATACCATCCGATTCTAGGACATACCCTGCAAATCGACCTTCTAAAGGTCTACCCGACTCAATTTCTGACTTCACTTCCTGATATAATCTATCAGTAGGAAGTGTAGCTACTATTTGACCTCTCAAATCCACTTCAATAGTAGTAGCAGAAATCTCATGTCGACGTCAGCTAAGAGCGTCAGCCACTACGTTCTCTTTGCCTTGAACATATTTTACTTCAAAATCGTACTCACACAAGAACTCTATCCACCGTCTTTGCCTTGCATTTAAATTAGGTTGTGTAAAGATGTATTGCAAACTACGGTGATCAGTATGAAGTTTGAAGCGATGACCTAATAGAAAATGTCTCCAACAAACTAATGCATGCACTACTGCAGCTAATTCTATGTCATGAGTAGGATAGTTTAATTCATGGTCTTTGAGTTTGCGAGATTCATAAGCAACCACACGCCCATCTTGCATCAAAACTACTCCCAAACCCTCTAAGGATGCATCCGCACATACTACGAAATCCTTAGTAGGATCAGGAACAATGAGTATAGGCGTATTAGTTAACTTTCCTTTAAGAGTTTGAAAATCTAACTGACACTGTTCTGTCCAAACAAACTTCTTCCCTTTCCTTTGAAGAGAAGTAATAGGATGACCTATTCTAGAATATCCCTCTACAAAATGCCTATAATAGCAAGCTAACCCCATAAAACTACGAACTTCACCTACATTAGTAGGTGCGGGCCAATCCACAATACCTTGGATCTTTGAAGGATCCACAGCAATACCTTTTCCAGATATCACATGTCCAAGGTATTTAATTTCAGGTTGAAAGAAGTCACACTTCTTCAGGTTTGCATACAATTGATTTTCTCTTAAACATTGCAATACCTGTCTCAAGTGTTCTTCATGTTCCTTCATGTTCCTCGAATAGACTAAAATGTCATCGAGAAATACCAGGACAAAGCAATCAAGGTATGTACAAAATACACCATTCATTAAAATCATGAAAACAAATGGTACGTTCGATAACCCAAATGGTACTACTGTGAATTCGTAGTGCCCATAACGAGTTCGAAAAGCAGTTTTATGGATGTCTGCTTCAGCTATACGCAATTGATGATACCCAGATTTTAAATCAATTTTAGAGAACACATTAGCTCCCTTAATTTGATCAAAAAGATCGTCGATTCTAGGCAAAGGATAACGATTCTTATTCGTAACCTTGTTCAATTGACGATAGTCAATGCACAGCCTAAGAGATCCGTCCTTCTTCTTTACGAAGATGACAGGTGCTCCCCAAGGGGAAACACTTGGACGAATAAAACCCTTTTCTAAAAGTTCCTCTAACTGAATACGAAGTTCCTCTAACTCCTGAGTCGTCATTCTATAAGGAGCTCTAGATATAGGTTCAGCTCCAGGAACTAGGTCAACTCTAAAGTCAATATCCCTCTTCGGTGGCATTCCAGGAATGTCATCGGGAAATACATCCGTGAATTCCCTAAGAATAGGATGATCATCAAGAGATACCTCTCGACTCTCACCCTCATCTAAATCAGTAACTGAACATGTTGCAAACAGTTGACATCCCTGATGAAGACATCTCTTTAATTGCATAGCAGATATCATCTGCAAAGAGATAGGTCCATGAATACCTATGATTTCCACTTTCGCACCTAAATCATTAATGCAACTAACTGTCTTAAGTCGACAGTCAATTACAGCATGATAAGATGCTAACCAATCCATACCAAGAACTATATCGTACGATCTTAAGGGTGTTACATATAAATCTAATAAGGTAGTTAATGTACCAATCTTTAGTTCACAGTTATGTACTAAGTTATCTACCGCTACTTTCACCCCTGAGGCGAATTCAACTTGCGATTTACCACCTTGCTTTACCGCCACTAGACCACATCGGTCAACAATGGATGGTGAAATAAAGGAGTCAATGGCTCCAGAATCAAAAAGTATAGAAACACTAACACCATTTAACTTACCTGAAGTCTCGACCACCGTATTCTGGTGATCGGCTTGGCGGTCATTAACCGCTGCATAAATTGTATGTGCACATCCTGCATCACCCACTGTAGGCTCTGAAACTGTAGGTCGAGGCCCATAACTAGTAGAACCTCTCATTGGACACTGCCTAGCTATGTGCCCATGCTACCCACAAGAATAACAACCTGTGCCTGTGCCTCTACCAAATCCTCTGCCACCCAAAGGTGCATTGGACTGCTGATAACTACCCCTACTGACGGTAGACTGAGCACTCTGCGCAGGCTGATCTTGCCTATTGCGCTTGTTGCGCCACCAGTTACGACCCTTTCCTGATTGAGGACTGTTTTGTTGTTGTGGTTGAGGGTTATTGTTCTTTTGAGGTGTTCTTTGTTGTTGCTGTTGCCCACCCTTTGTGGGAGTCTGTTGGTTCTTGGAAGAACCACCTGTCTGTGCCTGTCCACCCCATGGACTAAAACCTGCTGCAGGAGCACTGCCAATCTGCACTCTTGTGTGCCCACCTAAAGCCATAATAAGGTTCTCCTCAACTATGCGAGCCTTCTCCATTGCGACTTCCATAGTCTTTGGCTCAAAGACTCGGACACCACCACTGATGCGGGCTTTTAAGCCCCTGATAAAATGTTGCACTAGCATAGGCTCATCATCGCCAATACCAGCATACTGCTTGAGTTCGTAGAACCTACGTTCATATTGCTCTACAGAAAGAGCCAACTGACGTAGATCATGGAACTCGTCAGCCCTACGCTGCCTCCAGTGTTCTGATAGGAACTGTGCTCTGAACCTCTCGAGAAACATCTCCCAAGACACAGAACCAATATCTATATGGAGCTTCTACTCCTCTAAGCGCCACCATGTAGAGGTGAATCCTCTCAAGTGCATAATAGCGCATCTGGCATGGGTATTGCTACTGTAAGGGTGCATGGCGAAGCATCTACCCAAATCTAGTAGCCAGGTTTCTGCCTCTAATCCACCACCTGAACCATCAAAGGTAGGGGGCGTGCTCTCAGTAAATCCCTCATGTGACTAGCAATAATAGAATCCTGATGTGCTATGTCATCTACTCTCCTAGGGGATCTATCCCTCTCTCTCACAACCTCCTGCTCATCTACCTGTCTAGGTCCAAGATGAGCTAGGACCTCCTCTAAAAGTGGACGTATCTGAGAACCCTCTACTGCTGAGTGTATGGGATTCTGTTCCTCATCTCTCTGACCCATTTGTTCCGCTTGGTCACTGTGGTGAGGGCTAGGAGGGGGAGTAACCTGAGGGATTGGCCCATGGCCTCCACCTCGACCTCTACCACAACCTCTTCCTCCTCACCTAGGCATGTTCCTACACATAACAATTACGAGTCTTAGATACTATTCAACCAAGGTTATCAGTTGTGACACTACATACTAGGTCAACCTAATGGGCTCTAGATTACCCAGAGCGTCCAGTGTTTGTAACCTTGGCTCTGATACCAATCTTTAATGCCCCGTCTTAATAACCTAAGAACATTGCAATTGTGTTATAAAAGTGTAATAATTTTTTTTTAAAAAGTATTAATATTAAGTTAATTAATTGCATACATCCTTAGGTTAAGCGACGTTACACTACTTTGAGTTTTCCATAAGTGACTTAAGTATTTCGCATTGCACATAATAAAGATTAACATAAAGAAACACTGCATAATAATAAATTTTCCATTCAAGATATAATAAAGTACAAACATGTTTTCCATACATTGCATTGATATGATATTACAATACTCATCCATCTGATGAGGTAGTTCAATAATGATTACAAATACAATTACATTGTTCACCTCTTATACATTTGAGGGATGTTTTCAAATACAAGTTTACAATATACAAGGATGAAAGTATAGAACAAATCCCTATGTGAGCTCTCCATCCATGAAGCTCTCAATGCTACGATCAACTGGGGACCCAATGGAGTAAGGTGCACGTTCCACCCAACCATGTGGTACCCGTAGGTCCATCCCCCGTGCTAGGAGATAGTAATAAGGTTACCTAGACCTAACCTACTAACCCTAGACACTAGTACAAACAAACTATTGGTTACATTGCTTCCAGATTTTGACAATTGATTGAAACACAAACTCAAGGTTGACTGTTATTCTAGGTGGAGTGTCATCACAACAATGTAAAGGTTACCCTAGTGTATCTTCCTAGGTTCCGGCCCCCAATCCTTGGGTTACCCTGGTAACCTCTTACGAAACCCGGCCCCTATTGCATACAGTTGTGGAATCAAATGTCTTTTAAAGGAACAAGACATCGATTAGCCATTCCAGGCCTTCTCAACTTTTACTCAAGACTATGGAAGCTCAAGAGTCATAAGTGAGGCAAGTACATCTTATTAAGTGTTTTAGATCTATCTACTGTGTTCTTTAATTTTCAATGAGTTACTAACTATTTGTAAGTTACCCTGACACTGCTTTGTGTGTTGGCCCTTACAAATAGCCACTCCCCTAAACATAACATGGGAATCTAAGTACTCTGATAAAGGTTTGTAAGGTGTACATATAATCCAAAAACATTATAAAAGACCAATCACAATAATATGAGCAATAATCAATGTTCACAACACGGGTGTCAAACCACCAAGTAATGCCATGTACACACCCTTAGTTTAACAAAAACTCAACTTAATAATCCCAATATCCCACATTTACAACTGGTCTGGAAGTCTTTGAAAAGAAATCTACGAACAATCCCATTTTGCCCCATTCAAAAATTAAAGCCAAATGAAGCAAATTGAAAATATTTGTCTACTATTCGGATTTATTAAATCCAGTCAATCAAAGAGAAACTCAAATTATAATTAAATCATCTGATACCTAATTTTATCTACCATTTAATATGAAGATAAAATCTATACTTTCCTCAATTTCAATAACATACATATTTTACTGAAATTTTCATTTTCTTCCCTTATAATACTCCATTATAAAATAATTATTTTCAATTTACAACATCCAATAACATTTTATTAATCATTTAATATAAACAAATACATTCTATTTAATTATATATATATATATATATATATATTATATAACTATATCAATTTCCTTCCAAATAAAAAATTTTATTCATTAAATTTAAACACATAACACAAAGTTCATAATAATAACACACACACACATATATATATATATATATATATATATATATATATATATATTTATATATATATGCATTATAGGTAATAAAAACTACAAATTAAATTAAAGTCGAAATTTAAAACAAAGCGATTTAATGTTTTTAACAGTATTAAAAGATAGGAGGCAGGGCTCGGCTGCCTTCCCACAGCCGAACCCTCCATGGAGGGCGCGGCTATGTGGGCAGCGCCGGCACTGCCTGTGAAGGCAGCGCTGGGCGCTGCCCTCACCACCGGCTCCCCAGTGGGGGTCGGCCGTGTGGGTAGCCCCCTGCGGCCCACTAAATAAATTTTTTTTTAAATAAACAAAATTTTTTGAAACAAAATTTCACACGGAATAACATTTCTGAATTAAAACCTCCGTTTAATTAAATTCGCTAATCCAGATACGGTTTTCGGATGACAGTAAGAAGGAAATTTACAAATATTTATATATATATATATATATACATGTGTATATATATATATATATGTACATATATGTATATGTACAAAATTTCAACAGTAAAGAAATAAAACACAGTTATTATCTAAATGCATTCTCCAGAATTTTCTACAGTGAATCTAGTAAATTACTATGATTGACAAATATTTTTCCCAGAGTTCCAAAGAAATTTACAATCAATACACAGCAAAATTCTTCAAAGTCTTTCAATTAAAATTCACAGCAAATAAATATCTAATGATTTCAATATCCATTTTGCAAATACCCTTTATCATTTCAAACAGAAAACTAGATGTAAATAAATTCCCTAAGGATTCTTTCCTGTGTCCAATTGAATATTTTTCTACAATTTAACCAAATCTAACAAAGTCTCCAAGATATCTACAGAAAACAAATAAATCTTTCTCTCTTGCTTTAAAGAAAGGAAACAAACAAACAGGAGAATACCTGTAATTAAAATAGCTGCCTGTAGAAGTTTTCCCTTTGCCTGTAACTATCAATTTCCTCCCCGTAAAGCCAATTCCAAAATAAAAACCAACCACCATGATTCTTTGGAGGATCTTCCACAAGAAATAATAACCCAAAATCACAGAGAGATAACAACTTCTAAGAAAAATTATAATTTTTATCACAGTAAGAGGATATTTTGCAAGTGCTCTGATAATTTCCCCATGAGGAAATTGAATAGCCTCTGTCAATTTTCCCGAGATCCACAATAACCTCCTGTAACAAAATTTTCAACAACCTCATAAAAGCACTGGCACACTTGTCGAGAAGTGGTTATGAGAAATATCTTCTCCTCTTCTCGGCAATTTTGCCAATTCCAATTTTTTGCATGTAATTTCAATTTTGTTAAGTTTAAAATTTGAAAATCAATTTTCCAATTGCATGCAAATGTTTTTTTTTTTTTTTTTTAAAACTCAATTTTCAATTCACATGCATAATCTATTTTATTCTATTTTAATTTTAAATGCAGTATAATTTACACACTAAATAATTTAATTTAATTAATTTATTTATTTAATTAAAATAGTTAAATCCTTTTAAGACCAACCATTTAACCAAATAAGCTAATTAATGAATTAACTTATCAAGTAAGTAAATTTCAATCACATTTAAATATTAATTAAATAACAATAAATAAAGCACAATAACTAACATTAAAATTAACCAATATTTACCTTTTCAAAACGATTTAACCAACAGAAAATACAATAGAGCCTATGACTCAAAACTGAAAACTGACAATGTACTAAGACCAAGGTTAAAGACTAGACTAGGATAAACCTAACTACTATCTCCCGTTCAACATTTCTGTTGAGTCTTGACATGCTCAGACCTGATTACACAGGTGGAGTCGGTGTCATTTACCTACAAATCCTGCAACCAAGCAAATAACGTACATACATATATAAATATAAAGCATTAAATAGGCACACCATGTGGAGAAAATCACAGATATCGCAGGGCACTCGCAAGTGAGTGATACGATTCTGTTCTCCACACCAATACACTTCACAGAAAATTGAGTAAATAAATGTTGTTAGTCCATCATAAGCATGTACATATGAATAAACAATAGAAAGTAAACATCTAAACTAAATCATATCATGTCTGAAAACAATATCATCAAACAAGGTATCATCATGTCACAGAATAATCCACTATCACTCAAAACCAGCGATCACAATAACCAACATAACATCATAAGTCTAACAATGTGAAAAACTATCAACAAAAAGCATAAGCATAAATGGAGGGGTACTACATGATAATTCAATCCACAACATGAAATAATAATATCATCTGATTAAAGTACCATCACATCAAAACATAATGTTTACATCGCTTAACAATTAGCAGTCAAAAGTAACCAAGTTTATAACCAACATGCTAACAAGGCAAAATATACATAACGAACACTATTCGATCAAAAGAACAAAATGGAGGGGTGTTACATCCTCCCCCCTAGGGTGAGGCTTACTCCTGGAAGCCTGCAAACAAGTAGGGATAGAGTTCCCTCATCCTAGCTGCATCTTCCCAAGTGGATGATGAGTCATCCTTAGGATCCCACTGGATCCTAACCTGATCAATATCTCGCCCTCGAAGAGCGAGCGTTCTGCGCTCCACCATGGCCATGGGCTCCAAAGCCAGCTACCCATCCTCTACCTGCAAAGCATTCCAATCAAGGACATGAGAAATGTCTGGATGGTACGGCCGAAGAATTGATACATGAAATACGTCGTGCACACGCGAGAGACTGGGCGGTAAAGCAAGACGGTAAGCAACAGGACCAATCTTCTCGAGAATCTCGAAGGGTCCAACAAAGCGAGGTGCAAACTTAGAGCCTTTTCCATAACGGATTGGACTCTTTCGTGGACGCACACGCAAGAAGACTCTATCACCTACAAAAAACTGACGATCCACTCTATGCGCATCCACATACTTCTTCTGCCTATCCTACGCTACCACCAAGTGCTCTCTAATCCTATCCACCTACTGCTCCATATCATGCAACATCTCAAGACCCAAAGTTACTCTGTCGTCTAGCTGATCCCAACTCAAAGGAGTGCGACATGGTCGCCCATACAATGCCTGGGATGGAGCCATGCCGATAGAACTCTGAAAGCCATTATTATAGGCAAACTCTACCAAATAGAGATAGTCCTCCCATCGTGTCTGTTGGTCCATCACATACATACGCAACATGTCTTCAAGGATCTGATTGACCCTCTCAGTCTGTCCATCAGTCTCTGGGTGGTAAGTTTAACTGAAGTTCAACTGTGTTCCCATCACATGCTGTAATGACGTCCATAGAGCTGAGGTGAACACTGGATCCCTGTTAGAGATAATCCGATGTGGAATACCATGTAACCTCACTATATCCTCCATGAACACTCTAGTTACGGATGATGCGGTATAGGAAGAGCGCATAGGTGAGAAGTGTTCTACCTTCGTCAACCTATCCACTATCACCATAATTGCATCATGCTGTCTCGAAGAGTTGGGTAAACCAACAATGAAATCCAATGAGATTATATCCCATTTCCACTCTAGCACTAAATGAGACTGCAAAAGCCCTGCTAGATGCTGGTGTTCGGCCTTCACCCGCTGACACTCAAGACATCTCGACACAAAATCTGCAATATCTCGCTTCATCCCTAGCCAAAAATATAACTGACGCAAATCTACATACATCTTCTTCACCCCTGGATGGGCTGAGTAAGGTGCACGATGTGCTTCAGTCATGACCAAAGTGTGAAGCTCACAAGATGGGGGAACGTATATGCATCCCGTGTGTCTCAATATCTCATCAGCATCAAGAGAGTATCCTGAATATCTACCCTCAAGGGGTCTTCCTGCCTCTATTACCGATCTAACATCTTGATACCATCTGTCAGCTGGGAGGGCAGAAAGAATCTGACTCCGCAAATCAACAATAAGGGCCAACTCAAATATTTGATGCCTTCGCCTACTAAGGGCATCTGCAACCACATTCTCCTTCCCTTGGATATACTTCACCTCGAAGTCATATTCACAGAGAAACTCCATCTGTCGCCTTTGCCTAGCATTAAGGTTAGGCTGCGTGAAGATATACTGAAGGCTCCTATGATCACTATGCAGCTCAAACCTATGCCCAAGAAGAAAGTGCCTCCATCTTGTCAATGCATGAACCACTACCACGAACTCAAGATCGTGGGTAGGATATTTTAGCTCATGATCCTTGAGCTTCCATGACTCAAAGGCAATGACGTGACCCTCCTGCATCAATACTACTCCTAATCCCTCCAAGGACGCATCTGTACAAACTACAAAGTCCCCAATAGGATCTGGTATCGCAAGTATAGGTGCACTGGTCAACTTCCCCTTAAGACACTGAAAGGCCATCTCACACTTCTCAGACCACTCAAACCTCTTTCCTTTCCTCTGAAGGGAGGTGATAGGATGACCTAGCCTCAAAAAGTCCTGCACAAATCTCCTGTAATAACTTGCTAGCCCCATGAAGCTACGTATCTCTGCCACATTCGTGGGCACAGGCCAATATAAGATCGCTTGGATCTTTGCAAGATCCACTGAAATACCCTCCCCAGAGATCACATGACCAAGGTATTGAACCTCAGTCCTAAAGAATTCACACTTCGACAAGTTAGCATATAGTTGATTATCTCGCAAACACTACAATACCTGTCGCAAGTGCTCCTCATGTTCCTCCATTGTTCTAGAGTATACCAAAATATCATCTAGGAACACAAGAACAAACCGATCAAGGTATGTATGAAATACCCCATTCATAAGACTCATGAACACTGAGGGTGCATTCGTCAAACCAAATGGAACAACTATGAATTCATAGTGACCATACCGCGTTCAGAATGTGGTCTTATGAATATCTGACTCAAAGATTCGAAGCTGATGATATCCTGACTTGAGATCAATCTTCGAAAAGATGGTAGCACCCTTGATCTGATCGAATAGATCATCAATCCTAGGAAGAGGATATCGATTTCTAATGGTCACTTTGTTCAACTGTCGGTAATCAATGCATAACTGAAGTGAACCATCCTTCTTCTTCACGAAGATGACAGGTGCTCCCCATGGAGTAACACTAGGGCAAATAAAACCCTTCTCTAGCAATTCCTCAAGCTGCAACCTAAGCTCTTTCAGCTCCTGAGTAGTCATACAATAGGGAGCTCATGAAATGGGCTCTGATCCAAGTACCAAGTCTATCTTGAAGTCAATGTCCCTCTGAGGAGGCATCCCTGGAATCTCATCTGGAAAGACATCGGAAAACTCCTGAAGGATGGAGTGACTATCAAGACAAACCTTCTATTCTCCACCTCCTAGACCCAAATCATCCACGATAATAGCGAACAACTGGCAACCCTGCCGCATACACCTTCTCAACTGCATAGCTGAGATGATCCTCAAGGAGATTGGCCTTTGAACCCCCACTACCTCTACCTCTCTACCAAATGCCCCAATGCATCTAATCGACTTACGTCGACAATCAATTACTACACTATGAGCCTCTAGCCAATCCATTCCTATGACAACGTCATAAGAACCCAATGGAATAACACGAAGGTCCAAGGTAGTCTGGAGAGGTCCAACCTCTAACCTACACTCTGGCACAAGGGAAAGGGATGCAACTTTTGCACCTGAAGCTAACTCTACCTGCCACCTATCAACCTGCTTTACCGCATCCAGTCTACATCGTGTCATGACAGATGAAGAAACAAAGGAATCAGATGCTCCAGAATTAAATAGAATAGAAACTGGGTTATCTCCCAACATACCATAAGCCTCAACAACTGTACCCTGGTGCTCTGCCTGGCGGTTGTCGACCGCCATGAATACTCGATGCCCACGGCCTGCATCACCTACAATCAGCTCTGACGCCACTGGTCCCTGAGTATAACCCAATGCACCCTTATTAGGACACATCCTCGCTATGTGACCCTACTGGCCACACACAAAACATCCAGTGCCTCTACTGAAGCCCCTTCCTGTAGGTGGTGCACTAGACTGCTGCGCACTACCCCTGAAAGATGAATGAGAACTCTGCGCTGGCTGCTTAGAGTTGAAGTGTCTCATGCGCCTCCAACTCCTGTCCCCCTGCCTCTACTGGAAACCCTTTCGTTTCCCCTAGGAACCCTGCTGTTGCTACTGACCACCCTGAGACGGACCCTGCTAAGCTCTAGAAGGTGCACCTCCCTGAGGCTGACCTCCTCGAGCACTAGTCCCAGCTACTGGACCACTGTCCACCTACACTCCTACATGACCACCTAAGGCCATCACCAGGTTCTCCTCAATGAGCCTGGCCTATTTGACCGCCACCTCCATGGTCCTGGGTTCAAAAACCCGCACTCCACCACTGATACGGGCATTTAAGCCCCTGAGAAAATGTTGTACCAACATGCCCTCGTCATCACCTATGCCTGCATACCGTTTGAGCTCGTAGAAACGACGCTCATACATCTCTACTGACATAGTCATCTGTCGAAGGGTGTGGAACTCATCCCCTCGACGCTGCCTCCAATGCTCGGAAAGAAATCTAGCCCGAAACCGCTCTAGGAACAACTCCCAAGAAACTCTACCAATATCCAGATGGATCTTCTGCTCCTCTAATCTCCACCAAGTGGAGGCAAATCCCCTCAAGTGCATGATAGCACACCTAGCTCGAGTGTTGCTCCCATATGGGTGCATAGCAAAACACCTAGTCAAGTCAATGAGCCATGTCTCTACCTCCAAACCACTGCCTGATCCATCAAAAGTGGGTGGTCGTGCTCTAAGAAAGTCCCTCATCTGGGCTCCTACCTCTAAATCAGAGTGAACTAGTACCTCTCTCTCTCCAACCACCACTAGCTCTACCTCCTGCCTAGGCCCAAGGTGGGCAAGGGTCTCCTCTAACAACTGACGCAACTGAGCGTCCTCGATCCTAGGTGCATCTAGATTCTGATTGCCATCTCCTTGAATATTCTGAGAAGCCTGTTGCTCTTCATGGTCAGAAACAAGTGGATCATGTGGAGGTGAGTCTTGCTGTTCCTCAATGCGACAGCCTAAACGGCCACGTCTACTACCCCCTCCTCTTCCACACCTAGGAGGCATTATCCTATACAAACACAAAAAGGCATTAAGCACAACACACAAGTAAAATCCATACAACTAAAAGCTTAATGGGCTCATCATAATCCCAGAGTACCCAGTGTTTAAACCTAGGCTCTGATACCATGTGTAATGCCCCACCACGCAACCCTCGGGGAAGTTGCAAACTACTAACAATTTCAAAACAAATTTAAAAAAAAAAAAACAAATACATGTACGATTACAACATAAAGCCAACAATCCCCTAAGGTCACGAGACAAAGATAAATTAATTCTAAAATTATAACCACATGCATGATACGAAACATAACAACATTCACTTAACTAATTAAAGCACATACATTCCATACAAGAGATTTTCATTATGACCATGAGATCCTTCATGGTTACCAATGACATAAGTTATATAATTACAATTACATCTCTCATTCCTAGAATGAGGTAAATCAATAACATGATTGATTATTACAATTTTTACCTCGATAACCATGAGGGGTAAATAAAATACAAGATCCACTAACATAAAAGAAACCAAGGTAGCATCTGGATCCCACAAGCTCTCAAACACGAAAGTCTTGTCCACATAAGCCAATGCCAACACAACGGAGTATGGTGCACATTCCACCCAACCATGTGATACCTGAAGGCTCACCCCCCGTGCTAGGAGATAGTAACAAGGGTTTCAGGTCAAGACCAACAACCTCTAAACATAAGCAACATGACTCAACTGGAAAATATTCTGAACATGACATCACATGACACAAAGGTTACAATGCTTCTAGATTTCAAATACATGAACACATCACTAATACAAACATAATGTTGACTTAGGAGAAGTGTCATCACAATGTCGCATGGGATATCCTGGCAAGTCTTCCTAGGTCCCGGCCCCCATCTCGAGATATCTTGGTAACCTCTAACGACTCTCGGCCCCACATGCAAACCAAAGCGGAATCAGTTATCTTTTGAAGGGACAAGATAATGATCTTGCCATTCCAGGCCTTCTCGTCTCATTCCAAGTCTTTACAAGAACTTGCGTCCATGAGCGAGGCAAAATTAATCTTTTTAAATGTTGGTACCACCTATGCTAATTAATTAGTTTAAGTTTTCACTGAACTAACCAACTTACATTGAGATCTCTTGGCACCACTTTGTGTGCCAGCCCTCAATGCAAGCCACTTCTCTAAGACAACATGTGGAACCATGCCACCACCAGAGGTACTCAAGTATGACCTAGGGATAATGAATCCCTAACCATGACATGATGTAGACAAAACCCACCCAAAATAATCAGATATAACACTGGACGCACGTAAGCGCTACCCATGGCACACAAGGTTAATTAACATGACGACAACCCCAAAACACATAAGAGACGATTAAATCTTGAAGACTTACAAGATCCGACCAAAAACCCAACAAGAATCAACACCCCATGACGAAAGAAGCTTGCAAACAATAAAAAGGAAATCTACCTTCGGATTTCGTAAATCCAATCAATCATCGGATTGGTGCATTTAAACAATTTAAATAACTATGTTCTTGCACAATCACATAAGGGTTTGAATGCTCGTTGATTCTTGTTGACACAATACATACGATAAATTAAAGTAATCATTCTTTGCTAAACCATAATTTCCTATACATAATTTTCGTCTATTCCTTTACAACATCTCATGTTATATATTAAATACTTCTTCTCTTTTAAGGAAATAAAACACCTTTTAAATATTCCTACACATGTCTAATCACATATATATCTTTAAAATATATATCTAATTAATATTTAAATTCAAATGATAATTACTTACCCTTAATTAAAATATAATTTATACATAGTATTATATATATATTATATATATAAATAATATTATTATATATATAACATATATATTAAAATATATATATATAAAAATTATATTTTAATTCATAAAATAAAACTTTAATTTCAAAAATCTCATATATTATATATATTAAATATAAAATATATAATATAAAATATATTATAAACTTTATATTTAATAAATATAATAAATAAAATTTATATATAAAAAAAAACAAAATACAATATATATATATTAAATGTAATATATATAATATAATATAATATATTATATATTATATATATTACATATAATATAATATATATTATAACAAAAGTCCGAACCCTAAAGGAGATGGGCAACTAAAGGACTCTGCCTAGGGCAATGGGATTCCCCTTTAGAGGGCCTGTGGCTACGGTGGCAACTGCCATGCTAGCCATGGGGCGAGGTTAAAACCTCGCCACATAACGCTACGGCAACATAAAATGACTACTAAACAAAACTATGAAAACGTAATGAAAAAAAAAAAAAACACAGTCATAAAAAAAATGTGACCTCCCAGAATTTCAAATGGAAAATTTTGATTTTAATAAATACATATATTTATATATATATATGTATATATATATGTAAATACGTATCAACAGGTATATATATATATATATAAATACACACAACACAGCTTCATAACTTGTTTGAAAAACTGCATTTCTTCAATACCCAAATTGGGCAAACTCTCAATCTGAGCAACAAAATGAAGTTCCACTGAAAGTCCAAAGTTTAACACAATAATTTCATGATTTCTTGCAAGATAAAAAGGGATTTTCCTAACCCACAAATTTCCATAATAACCATTTAAATCTTTCAAATTTGTTTCAATTTTCCCATATGATGGTTTGAGGATAGTTTATGGTTCACATGGTTTTCTCAAAAAATTTGAAAAACTATTTTATCCATGTTTGAATGGCAATTCCAACATGGGTTTTGAATTCAAAGTTGAATTCCAATCCAATTTGAGCCATTTCAACACAAAACTTGCTAAATTAAAATTGCATAAAGAGGGGAAAGCATGGAACCTTTTTGTTTTCTCCAAGCTTTTTTTTGAATCCTTCAATGGAGGTTGATCCCCTTCAAATTTTGCTTCAACAATCTTTCAAAAACCTCTTCCAAGAATTTCTCCAAGATTTTTCAAGTTTTTCCTTGCTCTTCAAAAATTACCCAATTCTCCAAAAGATCCTTCCAAAAGAAAATGCATTTTCCTTATGCCCTTCTCCAAATTGTCAAACCCCTAATTTTAGTCACCCACCATAGTTATTGCTATTTTGGATATTTTGGATATTTTCATTTTTTGAAAATTTATAAAACAAATCTATTTCCCTTTTCAAATGCATAATATTTATTTAAAACAAATTTCTATTTGCACCCCAAAAGACAATTAAATTCCTTTTTATCCACAAAATTGAATTTACTAATTACATTTAACAAAATCATTTTTAATTTTATTTGAATAGGAATGCAAGGCAACTTCTATTTTTTTTGTCTCATTATTTAATAATGCTAACACAATTGGTCTAATTTAAATAAATCAACAATAAATCTAATTCATGAATAGATTATTTTATCAATTGAATTAAATTAACTAATTAATTAACAGGCACTCTTTTATGCATTTCGGCAATAAATTTAATTAAAGCAAACACCATTTTACTAGGAAATTTAATTACGCAAGGAGAGACGAGACGACAAGGAAAATAACTTATCCCAACTGACAACCTGACGACACAATATGGCTAGGGTGATGTCATGACACAGAACCCCAAGCTACTATCTCCCAATCATTTTCTGTTGAACAAGGGACATGCTCAGACCTTTTGAATAAGGTGGAGTCAATGTCATGTACCTGCATCCTGCACACAACCCGAGTGTCAAACATGCATATATATATAAATATTAAAACACACCATGAAGAGGAAATCGTGGAATCACAGGGCACTCGCATGCGAGTGATGTGATCCCATCCCCTTCACCAATACAATATCGCTAACTGACGCCTCTAATCATCAATGGTATAATCAAAGCATAAAGCATCAATAATTCAGATACATGATAATTCAATCCACAACATGAAATAATAATATCATCTGATTAAAGTACCATCACATCAAAACATAATGTTTACATCGCTTAACAATTAGTGGTCAAAAGTAACCAAGTTTATAACCAACGTGCTAACAAGGCAAAATATACATAACGAACACTATTCGATCAAAAGAACAAAATGGAGGGGTGTTACAAATGTCCTGAAAGGAGCACACCTAAATTCAGTCAGAGACCGACAGTCACAGACACAACATGGGATGATGCAGGTAGGATCCAGAGAGCAATTGAGGTAGTTGATGAGCACCAGGTAGGGCATCTGAGCATAGATGTGGAGACTATAGGTAGCAGACATGCAGCTGACTCGGGAGCCCATGAGAATTCTACAATATAGGAGACTCATCTAGTGCTTCTTATGTTGTGTAATACCCCCATGTTACTGATATTTTTTACTACTATTTGTTACTCTTATATGTTAGTGTGATATTGGTTTGTGATGGTGACTAGTTCACCGATTTGGTGTGTGTGGATGCCTCCTGTATTAGGGAATCTTATTTTCTTTTGTTTGTCGGCTTCCAGGAGTAAGCATAATTTATGGGGGGGAGGATGTAATACCCCTCCTGTTACTGTTTAGATTTGTTTTTCTATGTTTTGATTTGGTACTTTGATACTATGATGAGACTGTTATTGTTTGGTTTGGTTAGTAGACCTTGTTGTTTATGCCTATACATTTGAGGACATGGTTATTGATATGATATTGTGGTTGATGATATTAGTTTGATTTCAGTAACATTGTGATGCATTAATTTATTAAATTATGTTATGATATGATTTCTTAGTTTAGAAATGATTAATTTATCGGTTATGTTATATTGTTTGGATAGATGTGATGAAGGACAGTGTAGCACCACTCGTTTGCAGGTACCCTGCTACACTGCGATTCCTTCTCACAACACAATGCTTTGATTTTATCTTTAATTAGGTCAAACCCTCTCCAAACACTGGAGGAAACCAAAATACAAAACCCACTCCTTCCAAAGGAGGCACAAACCACATAACCCTCTCCTAATCCCAAGGAGACACTAACCATCCCCATTCAAGAAAACCAGGTGAACAACATGATACAACTTAACACGTTTCCCAAGGCAATTTGCAAATTGAACCACCACCAAACATCCCAACCCAGAAAACTCCTCTGGAAGACTTACTAGACAATTAACCCCATTTGACCAACAAGGAGAAATAACAAAAACCTCATTTAGAAAGCATCTTAGACAATTCAATTATCTAAAATTAGGATTTCTTAAATCCAAGTCAAACAATGACATAGTACATGAAATCACTTAAATAAATAACATTATTTGCATATACTCAAGGTAAATCAAATCACATTACTAACATTAAAGAATATTAAACCAATAATTTAATTCTATTTGATCAATCATAGATAAGGATTAAAATAATCTTTATAAAAATAACCCATTTGATCAACTTTTAAATAAATCGTTTGATTACAAAACCAACTTTTAATTAAAACATTTGATTATAATATTCACATTTTAAATATACATCATAAAATAACCTACATTTGAATCTAACTATATACATATAAAAGTATATATATACAAATATAAATATATATACATGTTGAATATACAACTATTGTTTAACTGCACAAATATTTTTAAAACAACCAATTTTATATTCCATATTGCAAATTATTTTAAAAGAAAATCATTATATATATACATCATAAATATATATAATACATATATATTATATCAAACATATAATATAATATATTTAAAAAAAATTAATTAAATTAAATTTTAAAAACAATATAAAATATATAACAAAAGACAAAATCCTTTTGGTTGCAGTGCAACCCCCAATAGGGATGCACCCCTATGGTGGTTGCTGCGTAGCCCCTAATAGGTGATGCAACCCTTGTGGTGGCTGCTACGCAGCCCCTCCCCAACCATGGGGAGTGTTGTACAGCCAGCGCCTCCATGGATGGGGGATGGCTGTGGGTAGCACCCCACCACATAGCAAAAAAATTTATTTTAAATATAAATTTAATTTAATTTAAAACAAACAAATAATCCCCTGTTCTTGTAACACCCCTCCATTTTGTGCTTCGTTGATCAGGCAATGCTTTTCTATGTTATGCTTCGTTCCTAATAAGGCTTGAATTAATGATGCTTTATGATTGGATTATGTTATTGATGTTAGCTTCGTCAGTTAGTGATACTGTATTGGTGAAGGGGACGGGATTGTATCACTCTCTTGCGAGTGCCCTGCGATTCCGAGATTTCCTCTTTACGACATGTTTGATCATATTATATATATGCATGCCGATGCACTCTTTGTTTGCAGGTTGATAGGTACATGACATCGACTCCACCTGGTTCACAGGTTTGAGTGTGTCCATTAACCAACATAAATTGATTGGGAGATAGTAGCTAGGTTTTTTGTGCCAAGTCGTCACCCTAGTCATAGCATGTTGTCGGGTTGTTATCGGGTTAGTTGCTTTATTTGGTCCTTTTCACCTTGAATATTTATTTAATTTCAAATTATAAAGGTTACTAAATGTTAGGAGTAATTTAATTGATGATTGAATGTATTTAGTTGTAATGTTGAAATATTAATTATTTTATTGATTTATTTGATTTAATTAATAAAATAATTATTAGTTTATTGATTGATTTGATTAATTAATAAAATTAGATTGAGTTTATTAATTAATTAGATTAATGGTGATATATTAAATGAAATAGTTGCTTTGGCATTATTCTATATCTAGATTCAAATTTAAATTGAAAATGGAAATAACATTGGATACTTAAAGTTAAATTAAAATAAATAAATAAATAAATGATAATGTGTGTTTAATTTCACTTTTGAAATTGTTGATAAAGTAAATTCTTTGCAAAGTTTGTATTGTTTTGTTTTAATGAATTTTGAAAATGCATGAAGTTTGAATTAGAAATTAGAAATCTGTTTTTAAATTAAAAATTGGGAATATCTTCCAAATTTTTTTAGAATATATTTTGTGAGTGGGATTTTTAGGGTTTGGCCAAAATTTGGGGAAAACTCTATTTTAGCATTTTATTTTCATTTTGGTGGGGATGATTGTTTTTTTTTCAATTTTGGATGGAGATTTTGTTGGTGGCTTTGCTTGGATTTGTGAAGGAGATTGAAACCCTTGCTTGAGTTGGATTCAAAGGAGGGAATTGGAAAACACCATTGTTAAAGGCTTCAAGCTTTGGAGGAAAAATCAGGTTCCTCTTTGTTCTTGCTTTGTTCCATTTTGAAAATAGATTAAACTCTCATCATGCTATTTCGCAATCTTGAAATGTTGTTTAAATCCAATGAAACCCATGAGAAATTGCTTTGAAAACTTGCAAACTTGTTGAAATTTGGAAAAGAAAACCAAAACAAGAATCAAGGAATGGGAAAGTAGAATGAAAACTAAGAGAGATTTGTTGTCAAAACTGAAATTCTAAACCCTATGGTTGTGTTGAAAAATTCATTGTTTTGGTTGCAAGATTTGGTTGAACATTTGCACAATAAAACACACAAGTATATTTAGAAATGTACTAGGGTTTCATTTATTTATTTTCTAGAAAGTAACCCTGTGTTTATTTTTATATATGTGAAATTTTTCTATGATTTTGAAAAGGGTTTATGTCTACATTTAAAAAAAAAGAAAATAGATAATAAATAAAATAATTTTTTTATTTATGTTTGAGTGGAGGCCAATCCCCCACTGCCACCCATCCGCCACCACTGCGACGCCCATGGCGGACGGACTGTGTGTGAAGCACATAGTCCCACCACCCGTGGGAGGCGAACACTATGTGCGAAGCACACAGTCCCACCGCCCATGGGCGACGGACGTTGTGTGCCAAGCACACAGCCCCGCCACTGTGGGAGGCAGATGGACTGTGTGCGGAGCACACAGGCCTGCCGACCATGGGGAGGCAGGGCAGCCGCATGCTCAGTTAGGGCTTCAGCCCTTGTTTTAAAACTTTCACAGTTTCTTTTTATTAAATATTTATTAATATTTAACTTTATTATATATGTTATAATATATGAAATATCTTGGTTTTAAGATTTAAATATACATCTAATATATAAGGTATATGTTAAATATTAAGATTTTAATTTTAATTATTGGAATCCTAAAATTTATACTTTATATTATTATTAAAATATGTATATATATATATGAAATATACATATAAATAATAGATATAAGTTGGATAATAAGGTATTTAAGTTTAATCAAATGGATTATAGTGATAATATTTCGTTAAGTAAGGCATTTAAATGATATTTAATTATTTTAAATAGGAATTGATTTAAAAATAATTATAGCATAATATAGTTGAAATGAAATTATCATTTTAATAAACAATAATATTTAAAGAGATTATTTTAATCCTACTCATGATTGAGTAAATAGACTTAAAATATAAAATTTAATTCCTTTATGGTGCCAAGTGAACATTAGGTAATTTAATGATTATTAAAAGAGTTGATTTTATAAACAAATATCTTTACTTAGAAATAATGAATAATTTATTGTAATCAGATGAGATTGAGTTGATTTATTTATTGCTAAGTCAAAATAAAGATTAATTTATTTAATCTAAATGTTTTATTAATCAAGTGGATTTATTTACAGTATATGATTGTGAGACTTAGAGTTAATGATTGGTTTAATTTTAATCTGATGATGTTATTTATTAAAATGTCTTGATTTTGGAATATGGTTGTGAAATTTAGAGTAGATGATCTATTTTTAAATATTTCAATGTCGTGAAAAGAAATGGGTTTAATTTGATTGGATAAATGCAAGTAATGAAAACTGTGATTGACTGGATATAGGAAATCTGAACATTAGATTATTTAACTATCTGAAATGCTTGTAGTGTTATCTTGTTCGTCCTTGATGTTGTGGAAGTAGAGTCAATGGTTGGGAAGTCTTCCAGATAGGGGTTCATTTCTTGGTATGGGTTGTCGTTATGTTAGTCAACCTTTGCATCATCGTGGAAAATGTGCATAGTTGCACCATGTTGTTTTACCTTGTTTTCACAAATGGGGATGATTTGTGCCTCCTTGGGAATAGGAGAGGGTTATGTGGTTTATACCTCCTTTGGAAGGAGTGGAGTTGTATTTTGTTTTTCCTCCAGTGTTTGGAAGGGGTTTTGACCTTGTTTCCTCTAGTGTTTAGAAAAGGTTTTGACATTGTTGTCTCAAGTGTTTGGAGTAAGTTTCCCTGATTTGTTACCTCCTTGGTTTGGAGAGGTCGTATTATCTTGTTACCTATTGTGGTTTTGTACCGTCTGTGTTGTCGATAGGAGAGTGGCTCTTTGTGGGGGTCCGACACACAAAGGGGTGCCAAGGTAACTCACCTAGGGTTGAACTAAATGATAACCTAAAAGAATTAATGGGGATCTTTCACACTAATAAAGATAAGAAATGCCTCTCTCGCAAAGCAAGTGAATGATAAGGCTCAAGATGAGATGGGACGCATAGTTTTGCATGAGGGTCCGGTGGTTGGTGAGTTGAGCTTGGATAGCCCAAGATGTGGGTTCGGTTGCCTTAGACATTTGAGCCTGGGTAACTCATGGAAATTTATGTATGAAACTCTACCTATGTCCATAGTTAGTCAGATATGGCATGGAGTACAGATGATGTTCTTGAACCTTGTTCTCTGGAAGCATTGTAACCTTTGTGTTAAGTATTATTGTGGTTGTAGTTGTTTCAGTTCAGTTTATATTTTAGCCTGTGTCTAGTGGTAGATGGCCTTGTTTAGGAATTCCTGGTTACTATCTCCTAGCTGCACGGGGGGTGAGCCTTTGGGTATCACACGGTTGGGTGGAACATGCACCTTAATCCATTGGTTTTCTTCTTGTTCGTGTGGACGAGATTTCCAGTTGGAGAGCTCGTGGGATCCTGTTCCTTTTCATGCTTCATTCTCTATTGTTCTTGTATTTTATTACCCCTCATTATTATCGAGGTGGAATTTGTAATATGTAATTATAATTATTGGATTTATCTCATTCAGGGAATGAGCGTTGTAATCTTATTGTAAATTAATTGTTATTTGAAACCAAGTGGTATCTCTTACTCTTTGATGCAAAATATTATGTATGGAATGTATGTGAACTTAATTGTTAATTAAATCAAATGTTATATTTTAATTCATGTTTTTTGTTTTTGTTTAAGTAACCTAGTCTCGTAACCTTAGGGGTTGTTGGCAATTGGTTAGTGAACTTACATGTCATTGTTCTTAAAAAAAATAAAAAAAATTAGTTCGTTTGTGTAGTAAATTGTAACTTCCCCTAGGGTTGTGTGGCGGGGCGTTACAGTTCCGGTAAATAAAACCAGAATGAAAAACACAGAAAACATTTTGTCAAGAAAACAATTATTTTAAATGAAAGTCTTCTCATCCAAAGCTATAAACTTATATGCAAAATATATTTCAAACTACCCTTACACAGTCAGATTGAGTAAATTTTCTTGAGGAGAAGGCTGAGAAGAAATTTAAAGAACAATAATATGATGAAAATTTCTGGGTATTCCCTAAATTGATAGAGAAGTTAAAACTTTCATTTGAATCCTCTGCTTCTGGCTGCCAGTTTTAAACAAATTTCAAGGGTTTGTATTCAATCAAAATGTTAAGGCTTCTTGTCAAATAAAGAAAAGCCAGTTATTTCAAAGAAAAAAATAGAAATAGCGAGGAATTCTTGTTTACAAAGAAGGGATCTACTTTGTGTTCCTCTCTCCTTCCAACTCCACTAAGAATCCTTCTAAGGCTCAAATCTCTGTTCTCTTTTTTTTCTTTCTTACCTCATTTTCTCCACAGCCCAAAACAAGTCCCATGTCCTGTCCCCACGATCCTGTCCAACTGACATTCTGTCCCTGCCCAGTCCATCCACCAATCTCATGGATTTTTCAAAATTCATTAAAACAAAAGAATACAAATTTTGTCAAGAATTTACTTTATCAAAATTTCAAAAGGTGAAATTAAAGCACATTTTCATTATTTATTTATTTTAATTTAACTCTAACTATCCAAACATGATTTCTACTTTTATTTTAATTAAATCTTAATATACAATAATGCTAAAACAACCATCTCATTTATTATATCACCATTAACCTAGTTAAACAATAACTAAATCTAATTTTATTAATTGAATCAAATCGATCAATAAAATAAATAACATTTCAACATTGCAACTAAAAAACATCATTTTAACTACACCTGACATTTAATAACCTTTATAATATGAAATTAAATAAATACTCAAGGTGAAAATGACCAAATTAAAACAACTAACCCGACAACAACCCGACGACACACTATGACTAGGGTGACGACTTGGCACAGAAAGCCTAACTACTATCTCCCAATCGATTTCCATTGGTCAAAGGACATGCTCAAACCTGTGAACCAGGTGGAGTCAATGTCATGTACCTATCAACATGTGAACAAAGAGTACATTGAACATGCATACATATATGATATGATCAAACACACCGTGAAGAGGAAATCTCATAATCGTAGGGCACTTGCAAGCGAGTGATACAATCCCATCCCCTTCACCAATACACAATTATTAACTGACAATTCTAACATCAATAATATGATCAATAACGTAAAACATCATCAAATCAAATATCTTCTAAGTTAATCCAAAACATGCTATAAGGATAACATCAGAATGAAATAACATCACATCAAAATATAACATTCACATCGTTTAACAATAGCGGTCAAAAGTAACCATGTTCCAAATTCAAAGCATAATCAGACACAATCATAACAAGGAAGAACACTACCGATGAAAGAGCCAAAATGGAGGGGTGTTACAAAAAGAGCATCAAAGCTCTCACATGTGTGAAGCCACTTTGTAAGAGATGTTAGGTAGAGTGTCATTGTACATTCCCCATCTCCCCAAAAGTCTCATACATGTGTGAGGACTTGTGGGGATATGTGTTGAAATATAAAATGAGAGAGTGACAAGTGTCTCTCTATTATTCAAGTGAATTCAAGTTGAATTCCTATATACATGGATGGAAAAGAGGAAATGGATGTTACCCACTTCTCCCTTTGGAGAACTTAGTCATTTTTTTTATGAGAGTTTGAGGAGTGCATTTTATTTTGGGCTTAGTTTTCATGCTAGGGATTAGATAGGAAAGCTTGAAGGATATGGAGAAAGGAGAAGAGTGAAGGATTCAAATAGAGTATCATGGAGAAAGCTAAGTCCTATTTCCTCTAATTTCTTTTAGTTGGTAAAATAAGTGATATGCAAATTCTTGAGTTAGAATGGTTCTTTGAAAATGGATGCATTTGTAATTGTTGAATAACTTAGTTGTAACTTCCATACCAAGATCATTTGGTAATCTTTTAGTGCTTG
>VDFB02054343.1:0-27625 GCA_007258455.2 Sequoia sempervirens | reverse complement strand
TTGATGTCTTAAGTTCACCTTTTTTGATGAGATCCTTCTCTATTATAACCCCATTTTCCACTAGTTCTAAAAAAGATGTACAACAATGTACCCTTAAGTTCCTCCTTAGTTTCGCATGAAGGTTTTCTTGGAACATAGTAACTTTTTGTTTTTCAGGTATCTCGACAGGACACCGACTAGCTATAGTCCTCCATCTCTGGAAGAAAGCAATGAATGTTTCCCCTTCATCTTACGTTGTGTCACACAAGGTTGCTATATTTATCTTGTGGTCTATGTTGAAGGAGAATTGCTCCACAAATTTCTCAACCAGTTCACCCCAAGATCTAATGCCAGAATCTAGACCCGAAAACCATTCTAGTGCAATTCCTACAAGACTTCTTGGAAATAGCCTCATAAGATACGTGGGGTCATAAGCGACATCTATGCATATGGTAGAAAATTCCCTTATATGTTCTATTGGATTTCATTTGCCATTGTACTTAGCGAGATTCGGTATCACATATCCATGAGGGAAAGGGGTCATGTACAATGATCTATCAAAGGGGAATGGGCATATGTCCTTTGTCGAAAATGATTTCTTAGTTGACACCGACATGTTATCCATTTGCGTTTGTAATGCATGCATTTTTGTTTGTAAGACGTCAACTTGGGTCAAAGATGTGCTAGGGGGATTATGCGGATCTGTGTATGTATTCTGAAATCCAAAGTCTCATGATGGGTTTCAATTGAATGTTGGCATCTGAGCTAGATTTGGATTTAGAATGTTGGTAAATGTGTTTTGGTCTGGAATTTGCATAAATTGGTGTTGACCTAGGATCTGTGTAAACGGATTCTGAGTACCACTTTGGGAAAAGGGATTCTGATTGGGAATTTGTGTAAATGATTGGTGTCTTGGAATCTATGTAAATGGATTATGACCACCGATTTGAGAAAATAGATTCTGATTAGGAATTGGTGTGAAAGTATTCTAACTACCAATCTGGGGGAGCAGGTTCTGATTACCATACTGGAATGAGGGAACGCCTCCTGTTTGTGTAGTCTGCAGTATAGTACTAGTGACCTAAACACTAGGTGCGGCCGTTGATTGTGGTATGGTGCTGGTGATACTAGCATTAGGTGTGGTCGTTGACTATGAACTTGTGACACTGACATAAGGTGTAGAGGCTGACATTTTAGGTCTTTTACTCCCAACAAGAGGACCAAAGGGAGTTGATGATGAAGCCTGTACAGTGAAATTAAATCCCGATGTCATGCCAAATGTAACAAATGGAGACATATGGACTGTCGTACTCTGTGTAGATGTGCCAGATGGCATAGTTGTGCTGACCTGAGGTATAGTAGTACTAGCAGTCATTGTGTTTGTTCCTTGTGTAGGTTGATTTTGTAAAGTTCTGATATCAAATCCTGTAGGTAAGGTAGCGCCTTCAGCTATCAATTTGGCTAAGTATTGTTGTCAATCATTTGCTAGGTACTCATCTACGAAAGAGGCAAACTCAGGGTCCTGTGTGGCAGCCTCTATGTCTTCTACTGCAATATGTCCTTGAGTGTTTCTAGTGGTGAATTTGTCTAATAGAGTCTTATGAGGTCTTGAAGAAAATGGATTGATGAATTCATTTGGGTTTGACATCTTTTCTCTCTCTCTTCTCTTAGACCTAGTTTTGACCATGTAAGATTATCTCAATATGCAAGGAATGCAAAACTACATCTATGGACAATATGACTCTAATCTATGTTTTTGGGATTTTCCAAATGCAAAATAAGGAATGTTCTAGGATGACACTAGTCTAAACTCTAAAGATGCAAAGTCTAAGCAAGACCCTAAAGTGATCAATTCAATAAACCCAAGACGGAGGGACCAACTACCTAAAGTCTAACCAAGGCGTCAATTTTGTCAAGTCAAGGAACCAATGTAGGACGAAGATCAAAGACAAGTCGAGTTTCCTAACTAGACTGATGAGCTAGGAGGACTCTCTGTAGGACAAAGGATAAAGTGATAAGATCAGGTTCAACGATAGATTTTTTTGATGCTACGATTTTTCTAGTGTAGATGATGAACCTATTCTAAAGTTTGTAAATGTGACCTTCCTAGAAGTTTACTCTAAAGGAAAAATGTATTCTAAGATGAGACCCAACTCTGAATTAGGACAACTATGGAAATGACTAAATGAACCTAAAGGATGAAAAATTGAGCAAAATTGTTTCTTGTTTCTGTTCAAGGACTGTTTGTGGCAAGATAACTGAAACTGATGTGACCGTGTTGACCAGACAGTGACCATGAATTTTGACTTTCTGATAATCAGACAAATGCGTCGCAGGATCTCACATATGCAGTCAAGTTTACCAGTTGTGGTTTTCTAGTGATAAATTGTGTTTCTTTGGTAAAGTTCAATGTGTGTCTCTAACAGATATGGTTAACCTTCTAATAGATGCGACTCGTAATGACAATTACGACTCAGAATATGACATATGCAGTTTTTTTTTCACAAAACAATTACAAATTGATTTGGCAGATGTGACTCTATGCTAAACAGATGTGACTCGTAATAACAGATGCGACTCAAGTTTAAACAGATGCGACTCGTAATAACATATGCGACTCAAAGTTAAACAGATGCAACTCTAAAAATCAATTGCGACCTTCTGGTGAACAGTTGCAACTCTCTGTGAATTTTCAGTGATCTGAGATTTAAAACTGACTTTGTTTTTTGTGATCAAATTCTAGCAAACAAGGACAATCATAAGACAAAGTGTTTCCAGTTTAATTTCGGACTCAAAGAACTTTTAATTTGACAACAAACAAGCACATCCTAATAGGCCAAAAGGCCTAGGGTTTGTATACTTGGTATAGCCCACCGAAATACCCTGGATTGGTGATAAACACATTTCCTTCTCGAGAGCAGATAGCTTATAAATTTGGTGGCATTGGCTCCCCTCCACAGCTCATTAACGTCTTTTAAGCACACCAATTTTGAATTCTTTGGGCAATGACCTCCCAACAACTGCTATCTCTACTCAAGGGGATCAGTAGTGAGTGTCTTCGGGCATGATACTGTACCCTACACTATGCCAAGCAATAGCCAATAGAACGGTTGGTCTCTAAAACAAAAGGTGTTTAATATGGGAATTATGTTCATGAGGCATGATCCATACAGCGAGAGTCCCCTTTTAGATCCATCTTGTCAGAACCACACTCGTGATTCTTGGGTTTTCCCCAAGAACCCACTTTTATATACCGGCTGGAAGTCCCTCGGGTTTAGGGTGATACCGGTCTAAGTCATCCTAGGGTGAGTACTTTTTCCCACCAGAACAGGCCCAAGTTCTAGAGTTGGTAACCGTTTCTCTTACACCCAGGATCTCACAGATGCACAAGGGGAGAGGATACTTTGATGTACCAAGTCGTGAGGGTAACCAAACTTGTGCTTTCGCACCAAACATAGTAGACACTTGTTAATTTTAAACCAAACGAAAAATTTTCTACACTACCAAACAATCTATTTCAAAAATTAACTAGGGCCTTCGACAAGCGTCCTGCAACAAAATTCGTTAGTAGTTTTCAATATCGTCTTCCTCAATCGTCCTAAAAAAACTTGTTAACTTCCAAAAGGCCACACGTTGAAAATAAGATATTAGTAACACACAAATTAATTGAAAATTTTAGATTTTCAAAAATAGAAATAAAGGTTACCAGTCAATTGCGTCGCTGTGTTACCATTCAAATACATTGATATTCTCTTCAATTGCATCTCGGTATTCACTAGTCAATTGTGATTCAGGATTATTCAGATGCGTCGTGGTTTTTTAGATGCAGCGTTTCGGGTGTCAGATGTAGTTCAAGGAATCAGTTGCGTTGTTTCATCAAACTGATGCATCTATAAATTTCAATTGCGGTGTTTTGTCAAGCTAATGTGTCATTCCGTACGAAAGACCTGCAAAAATCAAAATAACAGTCTACGAGTCCGCGAAGATGGTGTCTTCACATCGGGTTCACCAAATGTAACACCAAGAAAGTGCAGAAAGACAAGATTAAGAGCAAACATGCAATACAAATCTAAATTCAATCTAATGTTAAGCAAAAAAGAACAAAGGAAGTCAAAACGTAATTAAAACTTGAACAATCTCACCAATTTCAAACGTATTTCCATGATTCATCTTGATTGCCCTTCTCCATTTTGTTGTTGTAGTATAATTTCCCTTAGATTTCTCGTAAGTTCATGCAAGTACAGCCTAAGATAGTGATTTAGCAAAACATTGAAGATTCAAGATAAGTGCTCTAAAAATTTATAAGATTTCGCGAGTTTTCGAGAGAGATTGGAATGAAGAATGACATATCAATTTATAGAAAATTGATTATTCGAACGACAGGCCAAGATCGAAAGATCAACGGATGGTTGAGATTGATTAATTAGACATGCATTCTGATAACTGTCAGTAGTGACATGAGTGATACAAATTAGAAATAGAATTAAAGATTAAATAAATGATTTAATCTTCTAGTTTGGTATTCAAAATAGAAGAATTATCTTTGCATGACAAAGATAAAGATTGATTTAAAGCAACTCTTGTTCAAATGCACGCATAAGGTTTAATTAATTAAATAGGAATATTTAATTAATCCACATGTACACGCAATTGAGTTAGAACTGGATGATTGAATGATTTGACGAAGAGATTACTCGAGAATGCTACTCAAACATTAAATCAAGAGTTAACTGAGTGATTTGAATAGATCTTTGAGTCAAGTAAAAGTGAATACTTAGATAACTCACACAATTATCTAAATATAGAGGAATGCGTTAAAATAGAATTCATGAATTAAATAAGTCATTTAATTCAAGATTTGATATTTGAAGACTAATTAAATAAATAAGATTTATTTAATTAAGTGATGAAGGGATTTAAATGAATAATTAAATAAATAAAGAATTTATTTAATTATAGTTGAAGTATGATAAAGAGTAAATTAAATAAGAATTTATTTAATTTGACAAGAAGGATAAGGTTAATTAGTAACATAATTAAATAAAAAGTGTTTATTTAATTAATTAGATAGAATAAAGAAAAGTGAATTAATTAAATAATTATGATTATTTAATTAATAGAAGAAATGAAGACTATAAGAATAATTAAATAATTGACATTATTTAATCAATAGAAGAATACGAATTATGAAGAATATTGAAGTTGCAGGCTTAAACCAAATTTCAGTGTCTACAGTTTTTATTCATTTTATTATTTTCTTGAGGCCAACTTGTAGCAATGTAATTTCTTGTTGCATATATATAAGAACAATTGTTTTATCATTTGAAGGAATGAGTATGCGAAGTGTGCGAGTCCTGTGTGAATATTGTTTAGATATTTTGAGGGCAGAAGCAGAGTGTGAAGAAGAGTGAAGAAGAGTGAAGAAGTATTCATGTACTTAACCAGAACTATAATTAGGCATTAGAAGATGCTATTTTTCTCAATTCAAATCTTGTGGATGTAATTCATATGTTTGTAAGATAGTGTGTCTTCCTTATGTAATTGAGCAGTGAGATCTAGGAAGTTCACTTGAATGCATGTGCATTCCCCATTCATATTTCTTTATACTTTTAACAGGGTATAATCTTGTGGACTGACCTGCACCATGGTTTTTCCCCTAACAGGGTTTCCACGTAAAAAAATATTGGTGTTATATGTGTTTTTGATGTGTTGTTGATTTATGCTTTCATGGTTATTAATCAAATATGAGAATAAGGTTAATAAGTTGAATAAGTTTGAAATTCTGTGACAATTGATTCACCCCCCCCCCTCTTAGTTGTTTGCCCTTGTGTTGCCAACAATTGGTATCAGAGCAAATTCCTTGGAAGAATTTTAATAGCTTGAGGTGATCCGAGATGGCAACATACAAGAAGGATAGTCTAAGATTTGATGGAACAAAGTGTTCTCTGTGGAAGACTCAAATGGAGTGCCATCTGAGATGCATTAGTGAACCCTACTGGAGTATTACAAGCAATAGGTATGTTATTCCTCAGAATGGTCCTACTACTGCTGCTAAGATTAGGGATGTTGAGTACAATATTAGGGCTAAGGAAGCATTGTTGAGTGCTTTGACAAATACTAAGATGACAAATGTTATGGGTCTGAAGACTACTTATGAGATCTGGAAAAAGTTGGAAACTTTGTATGAAGGTGATGCTAATGTAAAGATTGTTAAGTTACAAAGTTTGAAAGGGAAATATGAAATGTTGAGAATGGGTGGTGATGAGAACATTACTACTTTCATGCAAAGAGTGAATGAACTTGTGTGTGGTATTAGATGTGCTGGTGGACAGTTGGAAGAATCGGAAATGGTTGCTAAAGTGCTTACATCCTTGCTTGCTGCATACAAAGTCAAAGCTACTGCTATTGAGGAGCTCCAGACTATAACAAATGTAACCAGAGACATGTTGATTGGTAAGCTTACTGCTTTTGAGTTAAGTGAGTTTGGTGATGCCCTTTGTAAGATAGAATCTACATTCAAAGCTACTACCTCTGGGAGAGATAAACAAAGATATGATCTAGGTGAAAGTTCATCTAGAAAGGTATTCAAGTATGAGGAGGAAATGAGAGAGATTGAAGAAGAGGAGAGAAAGCTAGAGGAGCTTGAAGCACTTATTGTAAAAAGAGAAGCCAGAGAAGAAGGTAAGTATAAACGAAAATTTCCTATTAAATGTTTTTCTTGCAATAAGATAGGTCATTTTGCATCAAGGTTTTCAGAAAGAGTCCCTAAACCAAGACCTAACAAGCCTAGATTTCAAAGAAATATTATGCTATTGATGAAGGTGTGAAAAATGATGAATCCGATAAAGGGAATGCAAGTGAAGATGAATGGGTATTTATTGCTATTAAGGAAAATGATCCAGCCCCTATTGAATCTGTTAGTTGCTCAAATGTGGAGAAAGCTCTAGTGGCCAGAGTTGAAGAGAAAGATGAATGGGTGATTGATAGTGGATGCTCTCATCACATGACAAGAGATTAAAGCAAGTTTGTGAGCCTAGAAAAATATGATGGTGGTGTTGTAAGATTTGGTGATGACAAAGCAGGTGCAATCCATGGCAGAGGATCCATTTCTCTTGTTGGTAAGAATAATACTGATGATGTTCTTTATGTGGAAGGTTTGAAGCATAATCTCTTGAGTTTTAGACAAATGGTTGACAAGGGATACAATCTTCAATTCAAGAATGGGAAGTGTAGAATATTGGGAAGTTTTGGAAATGTGATTGCTTCAAGTACAAAAACAAAAGGTAACATCTTTCACCTGAATGTTGTTGGTAAAAGTGTTTGATTGTTAAGGTTGATGAGGACATTACTAGACCATCAAGAACCTGTGGATATGATTTAGATGATAAAAATCACAGTATAGTCATAGGAAATAAAGTTCAGACTCAAAATCAAGTTCAAATCATTCTAGTGAATCAAGAAAATCAAGAGGAAGGAACTAATGAAAGTGTAGAAGAGAGATCACAAGAGCCAGAAGTTCAAGAACGTCCTAAGACTCCAAGGTATGTAAGACTAAACCATTCAGAAGATTAGATTATAGGTGATAAGAACAAAGGTGTTCAGACTAGGAGAAAATTTGCAGAAGAATATTGTGTGATTTCAAAGACAGCCTAATAATGTGAATGAAGCATGCAAAGATGAATATTGGATGGAAGCAGTGAAAGAAGAACTACAAAAAATTGAGAAGAATAATACATGGATTCTTGTTCCTAGACCTAAGGACAAAAATATAATTGAAACTAAATGGGTCTTTAGAAACAAGCTGAATAAGGTGAAGTGGTTAGAAACAAAGCAAGATTGGTGTGTAAAGGATATTCCCAGATGGAAGGAATTGAATTTGAAGAAACCTTTGACCCTGTTGCTAGGATTGAAGATGTAAGACTATTTCTTGCTTATACTACTTACAAAAATTACAAGGTTTATCAAATGGATGTCAAGTTAGCATTTCTAAATGGCGAATTGGAAGAAGAGGTGTATGTTGAGCAACCTGATGAATTTTAGTTGACTGATCAGGGAGATATGGTTTGTCAGTTGAAGAAAACATTGTATGGACTTAAGTAAGCCCCAAGAGCATGGTATGCCAGATTGGACAAGTATTTTTTGAAGCTTGGATTCAATAAAGGTACTACTGACAGTACTATGTATTTTAAGATTGATCATGATAAAGATCTGATTGTTGAAGTCTTTGTTGATGATATCATTTTTGGAGGAGATGATAGTTTGTGCATGAAGTTTGTTGATAAGATGCAAAATGAGTTTGAGATGTCTATGATTGGTGAGATGAAATTCTTTTTGGGATTGCAAATTACTCGGTTAGATAAAGGGATCATCATATCATAGTCCAAGTATGTGAAAGAATTGCTAAAGAAGTTTGGTATGGAAGATTCAAATCTAGTTGGTACACCTATGGTGAACGAATGCAAGCTAACACAAAATGATAATTCTCTGAAGGAAAATCAAACTAGATATAGATCAATGATTGGTGGATTGCTTTATTTAACTCAAACTAGACTAGATATCATGAATGTTGTGTGCATTGTTGCAATATTTCAAGCTGATCCTAAGGAATCTCATGCAACTGTTGTGAAGAGGATTTTTAGATACTTGAAGGGAACAATTGATTTTGGGCTATTGTATCCTAAAGATGATTATCTTACTTTGAGTGCTTTTACTGATTTTGATTGGGCAGGTGATGTGGATGACATAAAGAGTACTAGTGGTGGTGCATTTTTCTTGGGTAAGAAGCTGATTTCATGGTTAAGTAAGAAGCAAAATGTCATTTCTTAGTCTACTGCAAAGGTAGAATACATTGTTGCTGTTAATAATTGTACTCAAGTATTATGGATGAAGAAAATGTTGAAGGATATAAAAGTTGTTAATAATCCAGTGTTGCATTCAAATACCAAGCATATATTTATCAAGTTTCACTTTTTGAGAGAGAAGGTGAGTGAAAAGAAAGTTAGATTGGAGTATGTGCCTACTAAGGAAAAGATTGTAGATATCTTTACAAAGCCGTTACCTAAGCATAATTTTGAGTATCTCAGAGGGAAGCTAGGTTTGATTACCCCTCCTAATCAGAACTAAGATTCATTGACTTGCATCAATCTATGCATCTCATGGTCATATTTTGATCCGGATTGATATTGTGGTGGCTGCTACTTAGGGGGAGTAGTCAGATGTTCAGATATGTGGTTCAAAGCTTGTGTGGAGAAAAGAGATATTTTTCATTGATGTCAAAGGGGGAGAATATTCATGTGAAAAAATTTGAATTATCTGAGGAAGAAGAGTCATGAGGAGAAGAGTTGTTGAGAAGAAAAGAGTCAGAACCTAAGGGGGAGTGAGTGCTGAAGATAGTTGTGTTGGTGGTGTTTTTCACATCATGTGTTTCCATCAATGCCAAAGGGGGAGATTTTGGGATGTTATGGTTATTTTGCTAATATTTGGTTGTCATTGATGTCAACACTATTGGCATTAATGTCTTAAAAGTTGTATATGTCGAGGATATTAAGAAAATTGTAATGAAATAAGTTGCAGGTTATCAGTTGTGAAGTGAAGTTCAGTCTATCGGTGAGCTCAACACGTTGATGATCAAAGGTTGTGGATTAAAGGGTTTATTTTCAAGTATATCTAGTTTATCCTTGTTAATTTTTAGAGATCCGCGTGAAGATTTGATCGAGTTAAGAAGATTTGTATTCTGAAAGTTTTATGTTGCTTCAGTTGGTGTTCCTAAATGAAGATGATGTGATTTTAGAAATTTCACTTGTTTTGGATGCTTCTCTGGTGATTCATGATGTTTGTGTATGTTTCTAGATCATGCTCTATCTATGTTACACGTCCACATTGATCGTTGTGCTTGCGATTGGATATTTTCTCTTTCATGTTCATGTTTTTCATGTTCTTGGCTGACAGGGTGTTGAAGTGTGTTGTGGATCTTCAAGGATTAATTTTTGAAGGTGGTTCATGGTTGAGAATTTTATTTTGGGTCTTCACTATGATGTGGCCAACCTTGGTTGATTCGCATTAATAATCTTTATTGTTTTGGGCTGACAGTTTTTATTCCTTTTATTATTTTCTTGAGGCCAACTTGTAGTGATGTAATTTCTTGTTACAAATATATAAGAGTGATTGTTTTATCATTTGAAGGCATGAGTATATGAAGTTTATGAGTCCTATGTGAAAATATTATTTGGATATTTTGAAGGAAGAAGCAGAGTGTGAAGGAGAGTGAAGAAGAGTGAAGAAGTATTCATGTGCTTAACCAGAACTGTAATCATGCATAAGCATATGTTATTTTTCTCAGTTCAAATCTTGTAGATGTAATTCATATATTTGTAAGACAGCGTGTCTTCCCTTTCTAATTGAGTAGTGAGCTCTAGGAAGTGTGCCTGAATGCATGTGCATCCCCCATTCATATTTCTTTATGCTTTTAAAAGGGTATAATCTTGTGGATTGACCTCCGCCATTGTTTTTCCCCTAATAGGGTTTCCACATAAAAAAATCTTGGTGTTATGTGTGTTTCTAATGTGTTGTTGATTTATGCTTTCATGGTTGCTAATCAAATCTAAGAATAAGGTTAATAAGTTGAATAAGTTTGAAATTTTGTGACAACTGATTCACCCCCCCTCTCAGTTGTCTTCCCTCGTGTTTCCAACAGATATAATGTAAAAAGTTGGAATGGTAGCTAGATTTTAGGAAGCACCTAAGGATACTTGTGTCAAAGAAATAAAAAGGATTCAAATATCTAAAAGCTAAAATGGATTTTGGTTTATGGTATCCTAAGAGTGAAAATTTCACTTTGACTACATATACAGATATAGATTGGGCAAGAAGCATAGATGGACGAAATAGTACAAGTGGTGGAGCTTTATTTCTTGGTGATAGTCTTGTATCTTGTTTAAGCAAGAAACATGATTCAATTTATTTATCTACAATAGAAGCATAATACATTCCGACAACTTCATGTTGCGCTCAAATATTATAGATGAAGTAGAATTTTAAGGAGATGAAGATTGAGTTTGATGAACCCATTTCCATTCTTTATGATAATACTAGGGCTATAAACATTTCAAACATTATGGTAGTGAATTCAAAGACAAAGCATAATACAATCAAGTATCATTTTTTGAGGGAGAAGGTTGTAGAAAAAGAAGCGAAGTTAGAATATGTTGAAACCAAGGAGTGAGTAGCAAATATTTTCACAAAACCACTTCCTACGGAGAATTTTGAGTATCTTCAAAAGAAGTTGGGAGTTTTCGCTCTCTCCTTTTGAATCAAGAGGAATAATAGGTTAAGGGGGAGGATTTTCTCCCTACCACAAGAAGACTTGGTGATCTTGTAGAACATTTTCAGAAATAGTGTGGTATGGACTCAGGGGGAGTCTATTCAAGAAACAAGTTTTCAAGTTGTGCAAAGTGTTGGGAAACAATTGACCTTTTCCATTGATGTAAAAGGGGTAGAAATGGTACTCAAAATGCTATGTATTATAAGGGGAGAAAGTGGGAATCAATGTGAGGTGGTTTCCTGATCCAAAAAATATTAGATTTATCTTTGTGTGTGGCCAAAATTTTTCTATTTGCTATCAATGATAAAGGGGGGAATTATTGAATAGAGGTTGTCATTGATTTCAAAGGTGGTCACTGATGTCAAAGGAATATGGTTAGAAAATTAGCAAGAAATAAATATAATTATATTGTCATATCATTTTGAGTTACAAAAGTATATGTTGTTAGCTATATTTATTAAAGATAGTTGACGATTGTTTGTAGTATCATACCACATCTATTCATGTTGATAGAAGTGATATGAAATTCTAATCTAGAATGTTTAAGTTTAGTTATTCATGGCAAAGAGATTTATTTGGCAATACATTTATGTTCAATATTTCTTCCTAAAGGTGAGTTTGTCTCTATAGTTTGAATGGAGGGTATGCCTACACATGTCCTATCATATTTTAGATTTTTCAAAAGATATGTTCAACATGCAAAAGGTTTGGAGTAATAGAAGGGTCACTATGCTAGTTATTCATTCAATGGTGGATCTAATACTATGCAACAATTGCTAGTAGCATGCAACATTAAAAAATAACATGGGATGATAAAATAGGTCTAGGTTAAGGTTCATGTGAAAGCACACGACATCATGTTCTTTTGGTAGCAACAAATTTGATTTAGGACCGACCTATTACACATTTCGTGTAATTTAAATTTAGGTCCACCTTATGTCATCTTGGTTAATTATGAATCCTTGGCTAATATGGAGTGATGTTAATATAATGTATTGTATATAATCATCATATTTTTGTGCAACTGTTGTGTTAATAATTGAAGATAATATGGCAAGTGAATATACATGATTATGTGAGTGTGAGAAGTAGTTGTGCAAGAAAGCGTTATTCAATGTGAAGCATCTCAATCATCATGCACCATTATCAGATCTTAAGGAGTGTAGTAGAGTATCTAAATCAAGTTCAGACTGTATGTAAGCTGACTATTCAACATTGAAGGTCCACAAGCTTTATCTTTGTAATCTAGTAGGAATTCTATTCTACTCATTGAGTTGGTGCTCAAATATTTATATTGGGGATTGGTGTCTCTAGTAGGTTGGTTCCTACAAATATATTTGGGGATTAATGTCTCTAGTAGGTTGGTGCCTACTTCATATTGTAAATTCCCTTATTGTATTTCTTCTTTGTGAGGTTAAATTTAGATAGTAGATCTAGACAACTACTCTCACCATGGTTTTTCCCATCTTGGGTTTCCACGTATATATGCTATTCTCATGTGCAAATGTGTGTGCTTATGTGGTTGCTTGATTATCAATATTTTCTTTGATTCAAGTTTCATGATTGACATAGGTGTTGATTTAAAGAGTTTTAAATTGATTTGATCTACTGATTCACCCCCCCTCTCAGTAGATTGTGTGACCTTTAAAAACTTCTTATAAATATGCTATACAACTTTTCACAATATCCTCAGGTATAATGTACAAATAGTATTCTTAATTTTTTCTCTTCATGCGCTAGTGTATTTGATGTATTTATTTATCTTTCTTTCCTCAACACACACACACTTCGTCCACAATTTTCAATCTTCCTTTACACCTTCATGAATGAGAGTGACTTATTCAAGACACATGTTTTCCAAAGAGAGGCAAATTTTATTTATGTGTGTACCTTTTCATAATAAATTTAATTAAAATTGTTGTTTTATAAAATCCATCAGTGTCATCTATTATTTCTCACAAAGGGATGTGACTCTTTATTTGTAATCATTTAATACAATTACTAAATGAGCATTACTTAAAGGAGAAAATCCTTCTTAGTAATCATATTTATTTGCATTTCTTACTTAAATAGGGGTGAAAACCTTAAGGAGTCGACCCAATAAAAATATATATTTATTTTTATCTTTAGTAACTTTTGTCTTTTCCTTCTTTTCTTTTCCTTGATGCTTTGTGAATCATTTCTTCTTTCCATCTTTATTTTCTTTCTAACTTAGGGAATTAATTATAAGTTTCAATTTCATATCTCAAAAGGGAATAGGCCCATAAATGATGACTATTTATTTACCAAAAAAATATTAATTTGTAATTTTAAGTATAATTAATGGCTAATATATTTTAAAGACAATATTTTAATTTGAATATCCTTCCAATGTAGTGCCAATATAATTAAGGTTGGCATTTAATAAACATGTCATTTGTTCTTACAAAATAGTTTGTCCTTTTACATCAATGATAATTTTCTAACATGAAGAATAGGTATTATAATAGAATTAAAGATATTTGGGTTCATGGTATTCAAATTATGAAAGAAAATGAGATTATAAATAATTTTTCTATCTTTTCCTTTGATATATTATCTAATAACTGTAATTGCATTGATTTGATGACTCATCAAAGTTCTCTTAAGGACATTATAAAAAAATTCAATGATCATGATGATAGGGAACTCATGAAGCTCCTCATAGAGGAAAAAAAATTCTACCTTTTCCTTTGAAGGAAATAAAGCTCTTGGTCTGGATTGATGATATTGTAGTTAGAAGGGATTTTTTTGATAGAAAAAGGGTGCTAAAGGAACAAAATTCCATATTTCTTATTCTTATCCTCAAGAAGGCTAGAGCTAACTCCTTTTCTTCTTCAAGTCTATAAGTCTTTGTAATTCAATTTATAGATTTTCCAAGATTATCACCTTGAGGCTACAATAGGTATTGCCTATATTAATCTCTTCTCAATAGAGTGGATCTGTGCATGGTAGGAAAATATTAGAATCTATTATATATTAATGTGGTCCTCCATTATTTGATGATCAAAATAAATAAGAGATTTATCTTGAAGCTAGATCTTATAAAGGCTTACAATAGGGTGGCTTGGGATTTTTTTCTAAAAGTTCTAAGAAAACTTGGATTTGAGGGTAAGTTTCTTAAAATCATCCTTGAAATAATTTTTACCCCAAAATTATTAATTATATCAATGATAGGCCTTCTAACTCTTAAAATCTTGAGATGTATCAAATAGGGTGACCCTACCTTTATTATTCATCATTATGAATGAAGTCTTAGGTAGAGCTTACAAAAAATTGTGAATAAGGGTAGTTCTAAACACATCAATCCTAATTCTATCTATGTTGCTTATTCTAACCAACAATTTTTTGATGACACTATTATCATGAGGGAAACCTCTATTTTGGAAGCTAAAGAGGGCAACAAGATTATTTCTATTTATGAAAGGGCTTTCGGTTATAAATTTAACCTCCTCAAAAGTACTATTTTCTTCTTGAATCTTTGATACTAAGACAAAAAAAATTTATCCTTATTCTTGGATGCTAGGTGGATACCCTTCCCTCCAAATACCTTGGTTTGTCTCTCTTTCAAGGTATTGTTTTGGAGTCATTTTGGAATGATATTTTAAATGGATTTCAATGCAATTTGGATGGGTGGAAGGGTTATGTCTTTATTCAAGTAAAAAAAATATAGCTAATCAAAGCTTCACTTCAAAACCTCCTTGTATATTACATGAGCCTACTAAAAATCCATACTAGACTTGCGGACAAAATCAAACAAATTAAAATAAAATTTCTTTAGATTGGTATTGAAGATTGGAAAACAATTCCTTTACTTTCTTAGGACTCTATTTGCAAGCCTAAGAAAAAATAGCTTTGGGATAAGAAAGATAAGAGACTTTAATCTCACCTTCAACACCAACATCATGTGGGGATAATTGTCAACTAAGAAAAAAAGAGTAATGGTTACTAAGAAAAAATACCTCCTTCATAGTGGGAATATCATATCTAGCTTAACTAATACTAGCTTATGAGTAGGCTTACTAACCACCTAACATACAAATTATCAATAAATCATTAATGAAAGATGATATCAACAAATCTATTTTAATGTTCAAATAGATAGATTACTATATACAAAATTATAATCCATGAACCACAAATAAAAATCCACTAAGATAGGAATATTTTGTCTTATGATAGATTTTCACAAGGCTTATATATATATATATATATCTATTATAAACTCATCATAGAAATAATTCAAGTCTTAATTTTATCAAACCCCATCATAGATTCATATTCCCTTCACTAGGTTTTCATCTAAAAGTTTCACTATGTTATAAAAATTAATTTTAAATTCTCAAATGTAAAATGCAATAATCTAAAAAAAATAGAATTATCATACATTCAAATTCATCAAAATCAATAGGACACAAATTTAATTTATTCAAAAAAGATTTCATCGTATTTCCCTAAATTTTTCATTTTTTTTTATATAAGAACCCAGGTTTTCACCTCTAATTCTTAATTTCAGCTTTGAGTATTTAGAAATATGATTTAATGAACTTTAAAAATATTTTTTTAATATTTTCAAAATTCTATTTTATTCATAAATAAGTTTACAAGTTTAAAACCCTAAATAATTCATCATTCTAAAATTATTTCTTCACTAGCAAGTAGTCCATCAATTTCATACACAAAATTCATTCAACACTCAATATAAACGTACAAAAATCTTACTTCTTCAAAACTAAACCTAGCCTATAAAATCCAAGGAGATGCTAAACCTTTGTTATGTAAAAATGTTGAATCTAAAAGCATATAAAATCTTCAAATCTCATCAAAATCCTTAAGTGTATAAATACTAAAACAAGAATAGTAGTAGTGTACTCTATTTAAACTATCCTTAGCTCTATAAAAACTATTCCCATATATTTTTCTTAAATTTAGAGTTCTCTAAATATAATGTTTTTTTCTTCCAAAAAATATATATAATTTACTATTCTAAATGAAATTGTGTACATTTCTTAACTCTAATATAATTTAACAATATATTTCTAACCCATATCTATCTCTCAATTAAGAATATTAAAAACATTCAATTCTAATTTAATAATTTTCAAACCTTTTATTCTAAAACAAAAGAAAAAATAATTTTACACAATTATCTTAATTTATAAATTCCTTCAAAAATTTATTTTAAAAAATTTATTTAATTCAAATAAAGAATTAGTTTTATCCCCTTTCTTTAATTTTTACTTCAACTTATAAAAGTTTGGATCATGAAAAACTATGAAAAAGTTACAATTTAATTCTAATATTAAACTCATTTTTATTGAAGTTCACAAATTAAAAAATAAATAATTAAATACCCTAATTACCTATTTTCTATCACTACAACTTCCTCTCTAAATTGATTAAATAAATAATAAATTTTAAATCATTTTTTTAATAAAAAGGGGTAATTTTTTATTGAACCAATAAATCAGTACAAGGAAAAGGAGCACAACAAGCCCACTAAGGGTCAAAGACCCAAAACAAAACCATCAATAAAGCCCAAAAAACATCTCATATCCTACATAACATGATCCTCTAGCAACTGGGAAAGGTCCAACGAAAAGCTTTCCCAGTCTCCCACACTCCAAGTCCTTATCTACTAAGAAGCTCATTTAGCCAAACAATCTTCCACCTTATTTCATTCCTGGGGGATATGACAAAAGGTGACAGATTCCAACACCTCACCCAAATAAAATATTTTCTTGACCACCAAGGCTAGTTTTCAATTCACACTATCCCACTATTGCTTATTCAACATCTCAATCACAATCTCAATCTAACTTCTAGATGATCCTTCTCCAACCAAGGGTACATGCTCATTTCAAATCCAAAATAATAGACAAATCCTCCATAATTTTTTTTGTTTTTCTAACCTCTATACACCAAAAATAAGAACACAACCTCCCCTAAACTATCTCTTCCAATACCACCTACCCCAGCATGCCCAATATTACCTTTGGAAGACCCATCAGTGTTGATTTTAAACACCCCATGAAGAGGGGGTGTTCAACAACCAAGTCTTTGAATCTCCCCTTTGGAAAACCACCCTAATCTAGGCTAAGGGACACTCCTATCATATTCAAAAATACCCGAAGTCTAAACCACACCCACATCTCTTGGATCCACATGGACAAAAAAATCACACTTAGTCACTAAAGTCTTAAAGAACACCCAAAATCCTTAGCCATAGCTTCTATATATGAATCTTCTTGTCTTGAAAAATCCTATAGTTTTGTTCTAGCTAGATATTCCAAATGATAGACTAGGCCCAATTTTCTAAGCAATTTGAAGGAACGGGGTCTTAGCTAGAGGGTTTCCCAACCCATCGCAAAATCTATCAAAGAGGAGGCATGACTACATGGTTGGTTCTAGACACCCCACCAAAAATTCCAAATAATCTTAGAAAAGGACATTGAAAAATAAATGCAATGCACACTCTTCACTATTGCTGCACATAACACAATCTAGAATCTAAGAATTTGAGGTATTCTCTTCTAAATAAGATTCAAATTATTAAAGAAAAAGATGGAGGACTTACCCTCATTGATACCTTGCCTCAAAGCAACCAAATAAATATTAAGAGTCTTTCTTAAGTTAACCACCTCTTCAACTCTAGAAATAGCCATCAAAGCAGTGTCATCCACAAATCAAAGATGAAATTGGGGGGGAAAATTGTTTCCCTAGAACTCCAACCCTAAATTAGGCCAAGCCACACACAAGATTTAATAAATCTCCCTAGTCCTTCATCCATTAAAATAAATAAGTAGGGGGACAAAGGGTCACCTTTTCAAAGTCCCCTAGAGATTATCCAAAAAGCTTGAAAGGATTCCCATTGATTAACACTAAGAAGGAAGAAGAGGTGACACAACTCATTACCCACTTAGTCGAGGTGCTGCCAAACACAAAATCCCTCAAAATCTTGCTAAGGAAGGCCCGTTTAGCATAGGCATAAGCTTTGGCCATGTCAAGCTTGATAAATATTGCATTCTCTTTGGAGGAGGCAATGGAATGGACAACTTTAGTCACAATAACAATCCCATGATCAAGAATTTTTCTGCCAACAACAAAGCCCCCTTGCTCCTCAAAAATTAACCTACTTAGCCACAACTTGAGACATTTACTATTTACTATCTACTTTGTTATAATTTTGTACACAACATTGCATAGGGTGATTGGTCTAAAGAGATCCAAAGAATTAGCTCCTTCTCATTTTGGTATAAGAGCAAGAAAAGTGGCATTCATGGCTCTTAGCATTTGCTTGTTCGTTTGAGATTCTTGAACAACCTCAAGAAGGTCAAGCTTGATAACTTACAAAAACTCCTGAAATAACTCTATAGGAAACCCATATGGCTTCGGGGCTTTCCCCTTCTTCATTTTGAAACACAAGATCCTCCAACTCCTTCATGGAGATAGGTTTGATAAAAGAATCATTCATTTCGCTAGAAACCAAAGAAGGGATACAATCCAAAATTAGAGCCTCTTCCTCACTGGAAAGAGGGGAGTCCTCAATGAGCAAGGAGTAAAACAATCAAAAAATCTCTTTTGAAATCTCACCAAAGTAAGAAAGTTGATTCCCCTTAGTGGACCTAAGAGATAAAATGAGAATGCCCTACCTTCTATCCTTAATAGAATTGTGGAAAAAAGAAGTATTCCTATCACCTTCTTGGAGCCAATCAATACGAGAATTTTGCTTCTATAAAATTTCTTCCCACAACTAACATTCCTCCACCTAAACATTGTTGCAAATTCCATCTTATAGTTTTCCTTAGTTATACCATGGTCCTAAATCTGTTGAGTAATGGAATCCAAGTGAGCCTAAGCTAACTTTTTAGCTTGAAAGATATTGCCAAAGTGATACCAATTCTAACGTTTCAACATATATTTGACATATTGAAGCCTCTTAGTGAAGGAGTACATTGCAGTGCCATGAGTCAGCTTCCCTATTCGCCACCAAACAGGAACAAGATCATGAAGTGATGAATCCCAAAGCCACATAAGTTGAAATCTGAAAGACTAATTTTTATAATATCTAGAAAAGAATGTAGAGAATTTGATCGGCCAATGATTAGATCCTCACCAATCCAAAATCTTAGAGCTAGTCATCCAGCTATCCCCAACCCAAAAATTGAAAACCAAGAACTTGTCCAACCTTTCTAAGATAGCAACTTCCCCATTTATCCTATATTATTCCATGTAAACATTCCATTGAAAGGCTTGATGTCAACCAATTTCAAGGAAGCAACATTGACCCTCAGAAGCTCCAAAGAAGGTTTTAGGCAGTCTATAATCCAGGGAAGATAAGGAGCCAGGGAGAAAAAATATCTAACATGAGACCACAATAGGGAATTACCAAGAAGATTAGTTGGGGCATAGATTTTAGAAAGAAGAATAACCTCATTAGATTTCAAACTTGAAGCTACCAAAGAAATATATTTCCTACTAGAGATAAACCAAATTGAAAAAAATCTATGTGGGTCCCAAAAACAAGCAACCCCACCAAAACTGCCTTGCACTCCCACACACTAACAATGACCTCTAACCCAAGTATTAGAGATCATATTTAGCATACTTTCCAAGCACAACTTAGTCTCCTAAATAAAATTCAATTTAGGAGAATGAACATGAATGAAATCTCAAATAACCTTTTGTTTAGGGATGTTATTCATACCCCTTACATTCCATGATAACACAATCATCTTTGAGGTTGGGAGAATTGAGAATCAACATTTGGTCTTTTTCTAATATTTTTTTCATCCAACCTTAGGGGGTTTCTCTAGAGCCCCCTTTTTAAGGGGCTTTTACTACAGGCCCAAGGCTAGAGGAATCTCTTTATTTTTTCCAATGTATTCTGCATCCTTCTCTACAACGTGTCCAAAATCGGGTAAATCTAATCCATCTTTTACCTCTATCAGCTTACTTTCCTCCACCTTCCCAAGATCAAAGGGAAGAAAACCTATTTCCATCTGAGCTTCCTAATCTCCCAACTGAGAAGACATGAAATTTAATTTGCCAAATTTCCTAAATGAACATCATCTATGAAACCATCTATCAACTGCATTCCTAAGAGAAAACCTTCTTCCTAAGTCAAATCATATAAGGCATCAAATTTTTTAAAGGTATCCTCCTCTTGTATATCTCTGAGGGTTCTCTATTGACCCCTGTCTTTGTTCTGATTCTTTACAGGTACAAAACCCTCCTTATCATCCAATACTTTCAGCGTTAGATCTTTCCCTTTATCCTTCTTAGGCATGAGATGAGAAGGGGCATTACCCATACCAGTTGCATGGATGACCCTAGGGAACTTCTGCTACAAGTGGCCATATTTATGGCATATCCGACATCAAAAAGGCAGAGCCTCATAGTCAAAGAGGAAAGCCTATCAAATTTCCCCAAAGTTTGGCAATAGACTATTTAAGTCAATTTCAACACACACATGAGCAAAATAAATATCCTTTTTATTCAGTGTTTGTTGAGAAGGTCCAATGGGCTTCCCAAGTAGAAGAGCAACCATCTTCAATATATCACTTCTCCAAAACTCCAAAGGCAGGCATGAGAGATGCACCCAAATAGGGACCCTAGAGGGGAGCTCCTCCACAACATTGAATCTCACAAGCCAAGGTTTAATAAAAAGACCCACTTGATTGTAGAAATAAATCCCACCTTCAAAATCCCTATTCCTATTTGAAAAACATGAAAAATCCACTATGAAGAAATTATTAGCTACCAGCATAATATTTATATCACCCTCAAGGTTCCACATCTTGTGAACCCACAATTCTAGAAATGGGAGCAAAATCTGCATCCCCATAAACTTATAGATTAGCACATGGTTGCTCAAATAACCCATATCCTCAACCACTAATTCTGATTGAATCACCAAATTTGAGTGATCTTGAGATCTCTCCAAGAACTGTTCACCTTTTGCATTATGAAAACACCATTCTTCGATGATCCCTCACCAAGTTTAGCCATATTTGAGCAATTCAAACCTCCTCCAAGAAGAAAAGAGGCAATATCTTGCCGACCCAAGGACTCATGTAACGCCATGCATAGAAGAAATTGATCCCCCACACCAACACTAACAATGCCTTAGGGAAGCCAACAATTGAAACAAATCCACAAACAAACTACCCAAGCAATAGCAACCAAGAGAAAAAGACAACCACGCCACCAAGCTAGGCACCAAACCAACCACAAAAAAGTCATGTACAAAGAGAAACACAACAAGAAAGAAGGAAATAGGATAAAAATGTAGCCCTCCCTAAGCTATGGACCCACACAGCAAGAAAACGCCCCCCACATATAGCTAGAAACATTTCCCACCAAGCACGTAGCTAGGGTGCAAAAACCCTAGCCTGTGCACAGGCCATAAGGCAACCAAGAATTACCATTAGTCATTCATCCCAATTTTAAATCAAATTATCTTTTATTATAAAATAATATTAATTTTAATACCAACATAACTAATTAATTTAAATAAAGTTGTATTCTATTAATCAATTAATTAATCATGGTTAGTTTAACTAAAATTGTTAATTACATTTTCTTAATTAATTAATTCAAATTTATATTATTTCACACTTTGGATATGGATATTTTATTATCTTCATGAATGAAACCTACTTTACCTTCCCCAATATCTATCTCCACAAAATAAATTAGAAGCATTGTTAGATATCCATAATCCACATTTAATTAAATATTGTGTCTAACAACACATTTATTCAACAAACAAGCACACACAGGAAAGTGAACTCAATCCATAGTCTCACATAACATAATACAAAGTCTCACATAGCTTAATAAAAAGCCTTCCAATCATATAATCCATCTACCAAATTTCAAATAAATATTCATATATGCTTATTGAAATATTTTTCTTCAAGAGAGTTAGGAATGAGGGATGTTACAAGCAGTTTGTAGGTTTCTATCAAGAGTTTCAAATGACATTGTTGTATTAGAGTAGGTTGTAGGTTTCTATCAAGAGTTGCAAATGACACTACTACTTTAAAATAGGACACGAATGCACTACTTAAACGTAAACTTGAACATGTTAGACATCAATACATATATCAAACTAAACCACAACCGAATGCACAAAAGTACACTAGATCAAACACTATCATCTAATTCTCATCTCTAATAATACAAAAATGGAATTCTAAGAATAGACTTTAAGTCTATTAGGACAATACATTCTATTTCCACTCTTCCATTCAACTATTAGAAAACATATATGATCTTTTTCCCTTATTTTAGTTTTGTATTTAAAATTATAATTGCAACAATTTTTTTTCTTCTATAAAAGGATCTTTAAATGTAAAAATTAAAAATAATAACAATAATAACAACCTTCCTATCCAAAATCAAGGAGGTTTCTTTACCCATCAAATATTTTGTCAATTTTTATATCTAACCTTTTGGATATGTTGCAGTGTTTAGATTTTGTGATTTTAATGGCAAAGAAAATGGTTAATGATATAATCCTTCAGAATGATGCTCTTGTGGAATGCACACAGAAGTATGTTTTTGGCATGGGGGAGGGTTATGTGGGTGGAATATTTCCACCACATTTCTTGCCTCATAATAGGGCATTTGTTAACGTCTATGACACATTCAAGCAGTCTCTGGAGCTCTCTAACCCAAGTCATCTTAACAGGGCATTGGCAAGATATAGTCTCCATGTGGGGAGAGAAATGTCTGAATGTTTCAAAGAAAAATATCATTATGTGTCTTTTCTACTTTATCATAATTGTATTCATGTAGCTTCTTCAGTTTTTCAACGTCAATCAATCAGTTCACAACTGGTTATGTAGAGAAGTTTTCATAATTTGGCTCAGAATCGGGCTACAGCTGTGGTTCTAGATATGAATATTGCACTAAATTCTCAGAACATGGGTGAGGAACAAGGTGAGCAAGGGGAGCATTATGTGGAGAATATGCAGATAGAGGAATAAGTGAACAAAGTGGTATGATGGAGGTCGAGAAATAATATCTAGTTAAATTTTGTTTCAATTTTGTCCAAACTATAATATGGCTAAGGGTGCGGATGGTGGCTAACAAAGATTTTATTTGGGTATTTATGCGAATGGAAGCAGAATCTGAAGGTTTTATTTTGGGTATTTTGAAAAAAAGGATTATGGAAATGCGTAATGAATCCTCACGCATGGGTTAAAAAGGTGCAGCATTGGAATGTATGGACAAAATGCAACAAGGAGAAGAATGATGTAGAATCAAAACATAGGGGGATGTTAAATTTGTAACTATGTAATAATGCAATATCAAAGCATCGAGGCTAATATGTGATATAGTTGTATCAAATCATAGATGATGAAATGTAATGTAATATAATGTAGTGATGTAATTATTTGGGTTTTGTACTCAAACTATGTAACTTTTTGGGCTATAACCGGAGGTTTTCTTCCGGATTCTTTCCTACCGGTATGCCCTTTAAATTCGAGATATGTATATATTAAATATAAATAATATAATATAATGGCTCGACCATTTTTTATTAAAAAAAAAACAACCTTTCTATCAGGTTTTATGGCAGCTTAAACAACAAAATTTCCTAGCAACCCTTATTATATATCATAATCCCTTACTATCAAACTCACAATCATATTTTGTCTATTGCAATTCAAATAAGATCCATTTTTCCAACAACCACTACTATGAACTAGTTGCACTACATTATTTCCAGGATATATGGTGGGGATCTCCTTTGTGATTAACGCCTGTCAAACATGCCAAAGAACATAAAAACTACTGAAAGACATTCCTCTGCTATCCCTTCAATGAAGTTTTAACACCACAAATAATCCTTTAAAAAAAGCTTCCCACCTTAACAATTCTTGAAAGTTGAACTAAATTCCATTATTCTATCACAAAACAGGAAAAAAAAAGAGTATTGCATTAAAGTAGATATCACCTTAACCACAAACTGCACTCGGTACATACTACCTAGACCACAAAATGCACTCAGTACATAAACAGATTCCAAAAAGAAAATACTTAGTACCTTACATGCTTCCTATCATCACTCTCAGTGAACTCTATTACTACATAATCTGCAATTGCTCTTCTTCTTCTTCTCATCCATGATGTTTGTGCTGAAATCGGGCTGCTTCTTCTTGAGCAGCCCCTGTGGCTTGGAAGAGGAGGCCTGCAACTTCTTTGATTGATTGTAATCAGAAGGACGGCCGGGTGCAGAAACCTGCACCATTCCAAGTGGATTTTTAATGGCAGACTTTTGATATGACCCAATACCTTGTCTTATCTGTTTAATATCAGGAGGAGAAGGAGGAGGAGGCCTTTGATATTTCTGCTTCTCTGAATTCATGGGCATGCAGGACTTGGGCTGCTTCACCATGAATCTGCTCTCATTGATTACCCTGGATACAATTCTAGTTGCACCACTCAGATCCTTTAAATATCGCCCATCCAAATACTCATTGCTTTTTAATGTGTTATTCCTCTTAAGAGATGGAGTTGGACTGTTGACAGGCATAGTTTCCAGGCCCATCAGTCGTTCAACCAAACAGGGCCTACGAAATCCCTGAGAAAAATCATTCTCCTTATTGTGGGTGCTGCTCTGATATTTTCTAGCTTCGATATCTGGGGGTAATTTCCTTGCAAAATCTGGCCTTGCTCTCTGGTTTACTTCCCTTCCATCAACTGATAATCTGGGACACTGAACATTTAATGCCCTTTTGGCAGCTCTCATTAAGTCAGAATTGTTGACAGACGACATCCTGTGAGGATTTATGCTACCAAAGTTGGACAAAGCCATTAAATCTGCAAGCTGTTCTGCATCTTCTTCTTCCTCCTCCTCCTCTAGACGAGCAAGCATTTCCTCTAAAGTTGGAGGAGTACTGAGATCATCGTCAGACAATGGGTTATAAGAGCTGATAAGAGAAGGAGTTATAGCAGAACGATCTTCTGCAGGTTCTTCTTTTAAACGTTGTTTTCTTCGACCCAGTAAAAATGAAGGAGCTGCTAATCTTGCTCTAAAGCTATTGGGATTCATGGCAACGTCAACTACAGAGTCTGCTCCTCTGCACAGTGAATATCTTAAGCTCTTCTTCATGCCTGAAACTGAAACACTCCCCCTTTAGAATCCATAACAAAGTGGTCATAAAATGTTGGGTTTGAGATGGGTATTGTAGTGGTGTAGAGCAATAAACAAATGCATGAAGGTGGGGAGAGAGGAGCGGCCAATTGATTTGATTTTGAAACAGCACAGGGAGGGCGTGAGGTGGTCACAGGTGTTATTGAATGCATGTCCATCATCACATGAGAGATGATGAGGTGGTTATTGAACTCAATAAATTCATTCCCGTGATACATGTTCCATCAATTAACTGCACTAAATGGCCTGGACATTTGCAGTAAAAAAAATTAAAAGGTGGTCGGTGATAATCGTTATACCATTCAAATTGTTCTTTCAAATGCCTTTATGCCTGCAAACAGGAATGCCTTTTTTCATTTCCTTTTGTGGTTGAGGCCTTCGTTGATGGTTGTGGTTTTTATAAGGATATTTAATATTGTATAGATAACCAAGTAAATATAATTAAGTTGTTGAGGTAGGGGAGAGGGGCTAGAGGATCCAATTGTTGTTATAGCACTTGTGCTTATAATAATCAGTCTTAGCACATATTCATATTATATATTGTAAAAAATTAATTCACATGTAAATAGAAAAATAATCAAATGTTGGTCAAAATGAATCCATATTTGAACACATGAGAACCTATGAATGTTATATAAAAAAAACATAAATACATTCATGAAGAAGTGAAATAAATATTTTTTTGTCTCAAACAAAATATCATAATTATCCACTATAAGTGTGTCATTTATAAAATAAAATGCTCATTTAATAAAATAAGACACTCATTTAAACAAGTATTGTTATCACAGTGAAAAATATTGTTCTTATGTGTACAACTATTGGGGTAGGGTATGTGCAGGATCATGGTATGCCAAACAGCCCCCTTAAGTGGCAATGAAAATTCAGAAAAATCAGAGTTAGGCAACTTGACGTAAAAATTTGAATAAGTTATCTATATTATTTCAAAAATATGTAAGAATAGAATCTGTGGGAAATTGAATGTAGTCTCTAAACTACTAGGTTTAACTTTTTAGAAACAAAATCTATTTGGTGAAAATTTGAAATTTCAATGCAGTATTACTTAAATTTCAGGAAAAAAATAAGAAGTAGGTGTCTGTCTGACCACCCTAACCATAATAAAATGATAATTATTTTTTATAATATTTTATATATAAGTAGAGGACTCATGTCGGATGTAATGCATTTTTTTTGTAATTTTTTCCAGTAAATAATTAATTATGAATTTTTTATTACAACTTTTTTTAAAAATATAAAAGCTTCATTATGTCTGACCACCTTAACTTGGTCAAAATTTCATGAAATTCAATTTTTTTTTTTTAATCCTATAGTATGCAAAGCATAGAATGTGACGCATGTTTTGTATTCAAAAAATATGATACCGTTTGAAAGTTATAAATGTTTTGCAATCAGCCTATCAATCAGGACTTTTGTCATAATTCTAGTAGAAAATAAATAATAATAATCTACTAAATTCAAAATAAAACATAATTTATATTGGCAAAAAGCTGAGAATCTCCTCTACAAACCCTTTTCATTTTATCAATTTCGGCTAAAAATAAAGTCGTCAGCCACATGGGCGAAGTCCGGAAAAACAAAGTAAGCTGTTAAACACGTTTTTTGTGTTGACTTTTTAAGATTGGTATCTCCTAACCAAAAACCAAAGCAAACCCGAGCCTATTCCCTAGGCAATGAATTTTGTGTCAGACATATCGGATATCCGATTAAAATCGGATATCCGATTTGAATCGGATATCCGATCTGTTAACATAGCATTTTAAAAAATTTCAAGACTTTATAACATATTCAATATATCTCATTTGTAGTTTATAGTTTATTTTAATATATTTAGTTTATAATATATGATTTGGTTTATATATATGATTTTTAAATAGTGTATAGTTTATAGTTTATGTTAATATATCTAGTTTAGAATATACAATATTATTTATAATTTAATATATATAATCTCGTACAAAACTATATAATATATAATATATTATATTATTTGGTATAATATGTTTAAATATTAAATTTCTATATTTTAGTTAATATATATATTACTAATATATAAGATATTTAAATATTATCTCTCTCCCCCTCTCCCTCTCCCTCTCTCTCACCCCCTCCCTTCGCCT
>VDFB02054342.1:0-15456 GCA_007258455.2 Sequoia sempervirens | reverse complement strand
CCAAATTTAAGAACACCTTAAATACTCAATCACTCACAACTCCACAAAAACACTTATATAATAAACATCAACCAACAATTCAATCGAGAACAATATTTATTAACCAATCAATTAACGACCAGAACTAAATAACTTTACAACTTACCCATACTAAAACAATTCATGATAACCATCACAAGTATTCTAAAAGTCTTATCCATAAAGCATACTTACAAATCAATCGTTAAATGAATATAAGGGAAGTCAATTTTTCAAAAGATTAAAATTCCATTTCACCAATAAACTATCCAATTCAAAATTACCCTAATCAATCTTTAACTATACCCATACATTTAAATTTCCCCTTTCATCATACTCACTTAACATTCACTTCCAAAATTTAAATTAATCGTGAAAACCATTTAAGACCAATTGTCTATACTTAAAAATGACAATAATAACAATACTCTACATACATAAACTACATATTAGAACTTACCACCTTAAAATCTTAAATCTATCTAAATAAATTTACACACACAATTACGTTTAAAAAAACCACTACGCATTTATATTTATTTTAATTCTTTTTGAGGAGGGAATGTAAAAAGAGAAAAGATCTGTTCTACGAATCCAACAATACTACAAGATGAAATATAAAAAGAACAACTTATTTAATCCCATAATAAATTCTATTCCCAAAATATTCACATTTAAACAAGAATGAAATGAACAATGTTGTTTTACTTTCGTAATAGATTTTTCTTTTGCTAACAATATCCTTTCCAAGTTGTAATTTAACAAATCAATAAAACAGATTTCTTTCTATTTTACTAATATTTTCCTTGTAAAAATTCCTGCTTTATTTTTAATTAGAAAAGAAACAGAATATAAATATCTATTTTCTAGATAACAGATAAATTACAGAAAATATAATTTTAATCAAAACAGATTATATTGATGCATTTGTTTGCTAACAGTTAAATCAACAGAATATCTATTAAACAGATTTAAAATAGTATTTATATATATTCCTCTTAAATAACAGAATTAATTAAATTACTATCACAGTAAAATTGTGACATACAATTATAATTGAATAAATCAATAAATCAATAAATATATATATACAAATATAAAAACAATTATATATATATATATACATATATATATATATATATATATAGACAAATATTTATTAATGCATATTCAATATTATTATAAACAACACTAATCCAGCACCAATATTTATATGTTTTTGGAAACCGTATCTGGCCACTCAAAAGCCACAAGACATGTCCGGCCCCAGATCGTCATGGTACCACTACCGGTTGGTGGTGGGTGTACGGCCGAGCTTCCACTCCACCACTCAACTATACACAAAACAGAGAATAATAATCCATTTTACTAGTTACTGTACACACCTACATCTATACACAAAATGCATTTGCAAAAGGAATATATATATATATATATCAATACAACCCCGAATTCCCAGCAAAAGAATTATTCTTAAATTGATTTAAACAAAACTACAGTAGTGTTGGTTATTTCCAGAATTCCAATCATAATTTCATTTTAATAATCAACAGTAAAAACCAACAAATAATTTCATTTAAATAAACAACAGTCCCAAACTCCCAGCAAAACTTCAATCTAATAATTGACGGTCCAGAACCCAACCAAATTCCATTTTAACAAACAGCAATCCCGATCCCCACAGCGAAACAATTTCTATCAATTTCTATTTTATTTGATGCTACAACAAATAAAAATAAAATAAATGAAAAGAACCTGGCGTCCTGTGTTTGAAGAAGATCTGTAGAAGCTCTATCCCTTTCGCCGATCCAATCCTTCGCCAACGAATGTTTCCAACAGCAGCTCCAATATCTTCCCCTCAACTCCAATCTTATGCCTCAATGAATTCATAGAATAATAAGAGAATGCACACTATAACAGAAATTGACTGCTAAATTTCTCCCAAAATCTGTTGGAAAGAGAATGCAATCCCCCCTCCAACTCTAAAATCCTCTAAATAAAATCTCACACAAAGTCTCTTCCATTTCCTCTTCCAGCGAATACCAAAAGTCGCAACTCCAGAAATAACTCAAAATAATTATTAATCCTCTAATTCCTTTTGTTTCCTTTTTCATGCATATGATTAAAATTAAATAAATTTAAATCCTCAAAATTGAACTTTTATTTGAATATATATATATATTCATTATCTCCACAATACATTATTAAATAATTACTTTCATATTAAAATAATTAAAATCAACCATTTGCAAGATTCTAAATAAGTATCCAAAATAATTATCTTTTCAAGATTATTTGTTCATAATTATTGTTAACTTCAATTTAACACGATAATTTAAATCAATTTATCTAATAATATCACTTTTACTTTTAACTAATTAGTTTGATTTGATCATTTGTTCTAAATCATTTGATTTAACTTAATTGATTCTGATTTTAATTTCTTATCACATTTTAAATAACTTTGCAAATCACTTATGATTTAATTAATTATTTAAACATGATTACTAACATATTATATTTTCCACATAATCAAATAACACAGTAACCAATGAAGCACACACAAATACTCACACAAAAGTTCGTAAATGAACCCATTACCTGAGGTATTACATTAATGTCAACAATGTGGTTTAAATATTTAAATATATAACAGGATATACATCGAGTATGCACTATTAAGTATATTTGTTGAAGTGAATTTGTGTTCAAGTAGAGATAAGACTTAGTTGATTTATTTAATGTTGAGTTGAAATAAAGATTGATTTATTTTATCTAAATGCTATTTATTAAGATGTTTCAATTATAGAATATAGTGGCGAAACTTAGAGATAAAGAATGATTTATTTTAATCAGAGGAGTTTATTAAATTAAAATATTCAGTTCATGCATATAATGGTTAAACTTAGAAGTAATGAATGATTTAATGAATCATCTGAGATTGAGTTGTTGATTTATTATTTATTTGAAATGTTGTTAATCAAGTGGATTTATTTACAATATATGATTGTGAGACGAAGAGCTATTGTTTGGTTTAAATCCAATTCAATGATGTTATTTATTTAAATGTCTTGATTTTGGAATATGGTTGTGTAATTTAGAGTAAACGATCTAATCTTTGAATATTTCTATGTCGTGAAAAGAGATGGGTTCAATGGATTGGATAAATGCAAGTCATGAATACTGTGTTTGATCGGATTTAGGAAATCCGAACAATAGCTCACTTCATTGTCTGAAATGTTCTCAGTGGTTAATTGTTCATCTTCGATGTTGTGGAATTAGTGTGGATGTTTTGAAAGTCTTCCAGATAGGAGTTCATTTTCTAGTATGGGTTGATGTACATGAGTCACCTTTGATGTGTTGTGGAAAAAGTGCATAGTACACCATGTTGTTTCACCCAGTTCTCACGAACGGGGATGATTTGTGCCTCCTTGGGAATAGGAGAGGGTTTTGTAATTTGTGCCTCCTTGGGAATAGGAGAAGGTTTTGTAATATGTGCCTCCTTGGATGGAGTGGTTTTGTTATGTTGTTTTCCTCCAATGTTTGGAGTGGATTTTGTGACCTTGTTTAGCTCTAGTGTTTGGAGAGGGTCTTAACCTTGTTGCCTCCAATTTTGGAGTGAGTTCTTGATTTGTTACCTCCTTGAATGGAGAGGTTGTATTTATCTGGTTACCTATTGTGTTTCTCAGTGTGTGTTGTCTTAGAAGAGTGGCTTGCAATGGGGGCCGACACACAAAGTGGTGTCAAGGATATCCCTTTGCAAGTTGGTTAATTCAGTGATAACTAAATAAAACTTTTAGAAGCTTAGGTTGCATTGAACATTAAACAAGATTAATTATGCCTCACTCATGGACCCAAGGTCTTGTTTTAGACTTGGGATGACACGGGAAGGCCTGGAATGGCAAGATCATCTATCTCATCTTCACAAGAGGTATTTGATTTTGCATGAGTGAGCATGGGTGCCGGGATTTCTGTAGAGGCCACCAGGATAACCCATGGTGTGGGGGCCGGAGCCTAGGAAGATTCCTAGAGGATATCCCTTGACGAGCTATGTGTGACACTCTTCCTAAGTCAATAGTTTGTACTTGATTTTTGTGACACTCTTGATCTATTCGATGTATGGAAGCAATGTAACCAATGTTGGTGTTGTGAGAGTCATATCTTGAGTTGTACGTATGACCTTTCATTTTCATGTGATGTATACTTGTATTTATTTCATATCATTTTTGTGTTGCCTGTGTCTAGTGGTAGATGGTCTTGTGTAGGAATTCCTAGTTACTATCTCCTAGCATGGAGGGAGTGGAACCTTTTGGATTCCACGTGGTTGGGTGGCATGCTTCTTAAATCCGTTGGTTCTTCTTCTTGATCGTGTGATCATGATTTCTAGTGGAGAGCTCGTGGGATGTAGTGTCTTCTCATGCTTCATTCTTCAGTGGCTCTTGTATTTTATTACCCCTCATTTGTTATCGAGGTGGAATTTTGTAATATGTAATTATACTTATTGGATTTATCTCATCCGGGGAATGAGTGTTGTAATGATGTTGTAAACTATGTTATTGGAATCAAGTGGTAATTCATATTCTTGGATGTAAACTATTATGAATAGAATGTATGTGAACTTTATTTGTTAAGTAATTATATGGTATGGTTTTAATTCATGTTCCTTGTTTGGTCTAAGTAACACAGTCCTGCAACCTTAGGGGATTGGTTGGCAATGGTTAGTGAACTTGTATGTTAATTGTTCTACCTTATGCTAAATGTTCTTATTTTTTTTTAAAATAGTTCGATTGTGTAGTTAATTGCAACTTTCCCTAGGGTTGCGTGGCGGGGCATTACAGATGAATTGTATTTCTTTGATTTATATTTTTGGTATACTAATCTATTAATGTGTGCCTAAGTTTATATGAGATGTAGGTTTGTCAAAGACCAAAAGTGTGGTTGAGGTAGAGGAGGTTAGCCATCTAGCAGGGTTAAGTTGGAATAGATTCTCTCTCACACACACACACACCACTTAGTAATCATATAAATTGTATTTATGATGTTCTTTAATCAATTATTTATATTGTTTTACTTTGCAATGTTTATTTAAATTAATTAGTTGTAATTTAAAATGCATAAAAAATAAAAGAATTAGATTAGTATATTTTTAGTTGATGCTTTATTTGAAGATTAAGATGTTATTCATTTTATTAAATTAAGGATAATGTGTTGCATAGAAAACAAAACTTTCTTTCTTTTAAAATTAGATTTATTGGAAAACTCAGAATAAAATGAAATATGGGAAGATTTTTTAAAACAAGGTGATAATATAGAAAACAATAAAAATAGAAAAATAAGAGAAAAGATGATTAAAAATTAGAAAAAAAAACAGCAAACAAAGCAAAATAAAGTTAGAAAAAGGAGTAAAAAATAATAAAAAGTTTATAAAAATTTTATTTTCTCAACAAGAGCATGCATTATGAAATTATTATTTTCATTCATTTTTCTTCATTTTCTTTTAATGAAAATAAATTGGAAGCAAGGCAAGAACAGTAGAATTAGGTGAAATTGGACAAAGAAGAGGAATGAAATAGGAAAGGGAAATTGAATCAAAGCAATTTTATCAAGTTAGCATTGGACTCCATGTTTTTAAATCATTAGAGCCATAAAATTTCACTTCAGTTATGTGTTTAAATGACTCATTTTTGTTCTCATGTGAAAAGACTGAAATTTGCTTTTAGATCAATATTGTCTTGAAAATATATATTATTCTTTTCTATAGAAAACCCAATCAAGCTCTATATTTTTGTTATATGTATATATCATGTATTTTTTAGTCTATATATATATATAAAAGTATACACACACACAGATATATATATATATATTCTTTTGCAATATATTTTTTTAAATTAATGTATGCAAGGAGAATTGATGTTTTAGAAGATAACTTTTTTTGAATATTATTCTTTTTTGTAGAAAACCTAATCAAGCTCTATATTTTTGTTATATGTATATATCATATATTTTTTAGTATATATATATATATATTTCTGCAACATATTTTTTCAAATTCGGAGAATCAATGTTTTAGAAGATAAATTGTTTTGAATTTTAAAAAATATATATATTAAATAATTTTGAAGGCAGTTGTAGATGCACACTGCCCTTCCCACAAAGGTTGTTCCCATGGGGAGGAACCATCCACTCTTTTCCCCACCATAGGTTGAAACTTATATTCTCTTTGCTTTGTAATACGTCTAATTCTTCTTTGAATTAACATCTGGTCGCTCCTCTCTTTATATTTCCTTGGCTTTGTGTAATTCCAAACTTAAACATTGTTCTATTCTTTGAGTTCACCATGCTGGGTTGAGGTAGCCGTCTAACAGATTGTGTATGTAATTTAATATATAAGAAATTTCTATATGCTTCATACATATTTTTTTTATAAAAGGGAATTTTAATATGCTGAAATTAATTTTTGTATTGGTTGTATCTGAGTTTGATTACAAATGGTATATATAAATTTATATGTATGTAATTTTGTATATGTTAAATTTTACATATTAAGAATTATGCATTTGCAATAGACAAATTTGATTATTAATGATATGCATATAATTTGAGTTTTACTGGACTGTCATAATAGATATTTTCCTGAGAACATTAATATATATATATATATATATGAGACTATATATATATATATATATATGCTCATATACATATAAACATGTATATTTTCAAATATGATTTTTAATGATATGTGTAAACTGAGTTTTATTTCTATTATATAAATAATTTTCCTGAATAAATGATTTTATATTTTTATATATATGATACATATATAAACTTAAACTCTTATGACCGTGTATATATATTTATTCTAAAAGAATGATTTAATCTCTATATGGATGAATTTAACATGCATGTTGAATTATGGTTCCAAATTAGAATTTAAGATAAATAATAGAAAAACCATTGAAAACACATTGAATTACCAACTTTTATTAGAAATACAAGTAAGTGATTTGATTGAGGTATAGAATTACATTGAGAAACATGGTTGTTTGTTTTGGACAATTAATTATTGGGACTTTTTTGTCAATGAAATCATAAACTTGTATAACATTTAGAAACTTGATGATGAAACTGTACTAGAAAGAGCTGAATGATTAGAAAAAGCTTGAAATATTATAAACTTGAGACGATTTGTGCTACATATATTTCTAATATGAAACCACTTTTGGGATAGGATGTCGAGTGTGGATTTCTAGAGATGATAGTTTTCTTTTTTAAAACTATCATTTTTACTTTTATTGCTTGGCCAAGAATATGCACCAATAAAATAGATGGAATTTAAAAGCCTATAAATTATTGATATTAGTCTGTGCCACATCTTGTATGCAAGAGATATATCATTCTAGATTAAGATTGCATATAGGTACCATGATTGCATTGAGAGTTTCCTCTTGCTTCTCTGTTCCAGGTTGCTAGGCACCTCGCACTGGGTCACAATTTTTTTTCGAGCTAGGAAGAAATTTTGGGAAGCATTATACTTTGTGTAAGGGTGGAAAAGGTGCCTGGACCAAATTTTGGTCTTGGCTTTGTGGAAGAAAAGTTAGTGTCATGGCAGTCGAGCACCAAGGATTCCTCATCATATGGATACTTATATTCATTTCTTGTATTACTTTGTATGACTTGCATAGCCAATTGTAACTTGACTTGTGAACTTGATGTAATCATTGATATGTATTTACATTTGTAACATTGAAATAGATGTTGTAGCACTACTTGAAGTAAACTTTTACATTTGACATTGTAATTGCCTTGGAAAAATCTTATATATCTATATATATATATATATATATATATATATATAGTTTCATTATTCTTATGTGAAAATGAATTTTGTATTAATATCCTTAATTGGAAATGACAATATACTTTGAGTTTTCCATGTTTATAAGGAAGGTGGATGTATCTGTACAACCTTATTAACAACACAAAAAAATAAAACTCAAAATTTGACTCACTAATGGTGTAGGAGCACTTGCTTATTTCAATAAATTTTCTCTAGTTGCTACATGAAGAGTTGGGTCTTGGTGATGTAATTTGAGTTTTTTAGGTGTTTTGTGTCTAAATAAGGTTAGTGTAGGCCATTTTTTATGTAATTGGAAACTTTGGGGTCTTTTGAGACCATATTGTAAGAGTTCTAAATCTTGTTCGAAAAGTTGTCAAGTTTGATAAAAAGTTTTCAAGATAGGTTGAATGTCATTTTTTTAGTGTGTGGTTATTTTTTTGGATTCAATAAGGTCTAATTAGACCATCTCTACTATTTTAGGAGTCTAGGAGGGTCAAATTTCAAAATAATGCAAAATGAGCAAAAATGTTGTCAATAAAATATGTAAAAGGTGCAATTTTGTACTCCAAAAACCATAAGGAGTTTGATAATTGGTTGAAGTCAGTTGTGGGATGGTAGTTGGTGTATTTAATATTTAAAAATTCCTCTTATTTTTTAGTTTGATTTTGGAGAAACCAAGTTTTGAAGATAATCAATAAAATGTTGTTATCTCCATGCAAATTTATGTGTTTTTCTAGAATTCTTGAAGTTTCTTGGTACTATACGGTTTCGTATAGTATGGCTATGCTTTCTTTCTAATGGAAATTGGTGGGAAGTAGAGTTAACTTCTTTACACACTTGGTTTAAAGTAATTTCATTCTTTTATGTGCATTTAAGAGGCATTTTACTGGAGGTTGATCTATGAGCCTTGTTCCAAGGGTTTGAGTGCATTTAAAATGGACTTTTAAGCCTTCCATGCAATGCATGATGTTTTAATTTGGTGGATAAGATTAGTTAGGATAGATAAATATTTTTTTATTGTTTCTTGCACAAGGTAGGTTAGGATTATGAGTTTTGGTGATTCCCTAGATGGAATTTGGGGTTTTTTTGCATGAAAAGGTGAGGTTAGAGAGGGTAAAAGTGGGAATTGTTTGATGGAAGACACTTTTCTTCTTCTTTTAAGCTTGTGAAGGGTTATTAAAGGATCTTGGAGTTGGTGGTAAAGTCTATGGAAGTTTTCAAGTAGGTTTTAGAGTAAACCCTTGCCAAATTTGAGCAATTTAAGGGTTTTATCGAATAGATTCTTAGAGGGAACGTTCCAAAGGATAAATTAGAAAATTAGAGGTTTTCGCATATTTGGAGTGCTTCCCCTACAAGTTTTATGGTTTGTGAAGTGTTCCAAGGGTGGTTGCATTGGAAATTTGGCCTATTCGGCTAGGTTCACTAGGGTAGTTTGCATGAACTGTGAAAGTTGTTCCAAAGGAGTCCTATGTGAGTTGGAAGTATGTTGAAGGGTACTAAAATGGGTGTCTAGAATGATAATTAGTTGCAGGAGTTGTTAAAGAGATCTAAGAGTTAAGTTGAGAAAATTGGATTTGCTAACCTATAAGCTTGTCTAGGTGAAAGATTGGAAAATAAGTCTAGATTGAGTTTGTAAAAAGAAAGGTGGTTAGAAATCCCTTGTATTGTGAAAGTTATTGGTTTTCCATCATTGGTTTCATCAACTAACCATAAAATAGTCCTTTTTTTCCACGATGCTCCTCCACCATTTTCGAAGCATCCATGTAGCTTGTTTGAAAGAACCTATTTTAGGAATTTAGGCATAGCAGCAAGGTAGTGAATTGTTTGATAAAATGATTTGGTAGATGTATGAAAAATTTGGTAGCATATACAAAGAAACAATTTGAAAAAATACCTCAAAAAAAATGTGGTCTCATGGTGACAAAAGTATCGACAAATTCATGGTGGTCACCATGGATATGATGAATCCATCACTGCATTGATGAAATTAATGGGTCAAAAAGGTAGTCATCTGTTTGAAAAAATGCCTCAAAGGAATGAGGTCTCATGGTGATGGAATGCCATGAAAATCAAAATTTGTTTTGATTTCCATGGTGTTCCATCAGCATGAGACCTCATTTCTTTGAGGTATTTTTTCAAATAGTTCATTTCCTTGTCTTTGTTATTACTTACTATTATTCTTTGATAGAATTTTTCCAAGCATCCATAGCTTGTTTGAAAGCACTTTTTTTACGCTTTTAGCCATAGAAACAAGCTAGCGAACTATTTGATAAAAATATTTGGTAAACATGTATGAAAAATTTGGTAGCATAGACAAGGCAATAAACTATTAGAAAAAATGCCTCAAAGAAATGTGGTCTTATAGATTTCCATGACAAGCAAATGCAATTGAAAGCTACTCCTAGTTATTAGTAATGCAATGTGAATTAATCGCATAACTATGTAGGTTGACTTTCTAAAAACTATAATGTAATTAAAAAAATTTCATCTATCAACATCTATTTGTTAGTTATCTAAGGTGATGTTATGCTTTGAGCTTGAAATATGTGCAATGCAAAAGAATAAATGATATGAATATAAACTACATAATATAACCATTATTTTTTATGCTATTTTACATTGATATTTAACGATTTCTCAAGATTAAATTTTTGAAGATTTTAATCATGCACATGAGAAAATTATTTCATTTGTCCAATTCTATATATCAAATTATCCAATAATCAAGTGTATGTCCATATACAAAAATGGCATCAAATTCAACTCAAACAAAGTTTACAAAATGTCACATATGCCATCTTGATATCTGTTTAAAATTTACATGCCAAAATTTCTATCTCATCCTAAACTACTGGTGGAGGTGGATGTATATTTACAACCTTATAACAACACACAGTATAAACTAAAACTCAAAATTTGACTCACGAATGGTGCAGGAGCGCCTGCTTATTTCAATGAATTTTCTCTAGTTACTACATGAAGAGTTGGGTCTTAGTGATGTAATATGAGTTTTTTAGGTGTTTTGTGCCTAAATAAGGTTAGTGAAGGCAATTTATGATGTAATTTGCAACTTTCGAGTCTTTGAAGACCACATTGTAAAAGTTGTAAATCTTGTTGGAAAAGTTGCCAAGTTTGATAAAAAGTTGTCAAGATAGGTTGAATGTCATTTTTTTTAGTGTTTGGTTATGTTTTTTAATTTAGTAAGTTCTAAGTAGATCATCTCTATTTTTTTAGGAGTTTAGGAGGGTCAAATTTCAAAATAATGCAAAATGAGCAAAAATGTTGTCAGTAAAATATGCAAAAAGTGCAATTTTGTACTCCAACAGCCATAAGGAGTTTGATAATTAGTTGAAGTCAGTTGTGGGATGGTAGTTGGTGTCTTTCATGTTTAAAAAAGGCCTCTTATGTTTGATTTTGATGTTGGAGAAACCAATTTTGAAAGAGAATCAATAAAATCTTGTTATCTCCATGCAAATTTATGTTTTTTTCTAGAATTCTTGAAGTTTATTGGTACTGTACATTTTCATACACTTTGGTTGTGCTTTATTTTTAATGGAAACTAGGGGGAAGTAGAGTCACCTTCTTCACAAACTTGGTTTAAAGTAATTTCATTCATTTTTGTGCATTTAAGAGGCATTTTGCTGGAGGTCAGTATGTGAGCTCTTTTCCAAGGGTTTGAGTCCATTTAAAATGGACTTTTAAGCCTTCCACCCATTGTATGATGTTGGAACTTGGTGTATAATATTATTTAGGATAGATAAAAAAAATTGCATTGTTTCTTGTGTAAGGTAGGTCAGGATGATGATTTTTGGTGATTCCCTAGATTGCATTTGGGGTGTTTTTGCATGAAAAGGTGAGGTTAGAGAGGGTAAAAGTGGGAATTGTTTGAGGCCAGACACTTTTCTTGTTCTTTTAAGCTTGTGCAAGATTATTCAAGAGTGTTGGAGTTGGTGGTAAAGTCTAGGGAAGTTTGCAAGTAGGTTTTACAATAAACCCTTGCCAAATTTGAGCAATTTGAGGGTTTTATGTAATAGGGTTGTAGACGGAAAGTTCCAAAGGATAAACATAAAATTTTGAGGTTTTCACATATTTTGAGCGCTTCCCATACAATATTTAGGGTTTGTGAAGTTTTCCAAGGGTGGTTGCTTTGGAAATTTGGCCTATTTGGCTAGGTTGACCAGCATAGTTTGCATGATTTGTGAAAGTTGTTCCAAAGGAGTCCTATGTGAGTTGGAAGTATGTTGAAGGGGAATAAAATGGGTGTCTAGAATGGTGATTAGTTGTAGGATTTTTTAAATAGATCTTAGAGTTAAGTTCAGAAAACTGGAGTTGCTAACCTACAAGCTTGTCTAGGTGAAAGATTAAGTTCAGATTGAGTTTGTAAAAAGAATGGTGGTTAGGAATCCCTTGTATTGTGAACGTGATTGGTTTTCGATCATTGGTTACATCAACTAACCATCAACTATTCCTCTATTTAAGGTGATCCTACACCATTTTCGAAGCATCCATGTAGCTTGTTTAAAAGCACCTATTTTAGGCTTTTAGCCATAGCAGCAAGGCATTGAATTGTCTGATAAAATGCTTTGGTAGACCTATGAAAAATGTTGTATCATATACAAGGAAACTATTTCAAAAATTTCCTCAAAAAAATGTAGTCTCATGGTGATGGAATGCATTGACAATCTATAGCAATTTTCTTATCATGGCATTCCATCACCATGAGACCACATTTCTTTGAGGCTTTTTTTTTTAAATGTCCATTTCCTTGTCTATGTTATTACTTACTATTATGATTTGATAGATTCTTTCCAAGAAACCATAGCTTGTTCGAAATCACCTATTTTAGGCTTTAGCCATAGCAGCAAGGCAATCAAATGTTTGATAGAATGCTTTGATAGACATGTACAAAAAAATTGGTAGCATAGACATGGTAGTGAGCTATTTGAAAAAATTCCTCAATGAAATGAGGTATCATGGTGATGGAATTCCATGACAATCAATAAGGTAGTCATTTGTTTGAAAAAATGCCTCAACGAAATGAGGTCTCATGGTGATGGAATGCCATGAGAATCAAAATTGCTTTTGATTCTCATGGAATTCCATCACCATGAGACCTCATTTCTTTGAGGCATTTTTTCAAATAGTTTATTTATGTGTCTATGCTATAACTTACTATTATTCTTTGATAGAATTTTTCCAAGCATCCATAGCTTGTTTAAAAGCACTTGTTTTAGGATTTTAGTCAGAGCAACACACCAATGAATTATTTGATAAAAAGCTTTGGTAGACATGTATGAAAAATGTGGTAGCATATACAAGGGAATAAACTATTTGAAAAAATGCCTCAAAGAAATGTGGTCTCATAGAAAGCCATGGAAAGCAAATGCAATTGATAGTTGTTCCTAGTTATTAGTTATGCAATATGAAGTAATTGCATAACTGCTTAGGTTGACTTTGTAAAAAATATAATGTAATTGAAAAAATTTCATCTATTAGCATCTAGTTATTAGTTATGGAATGTGAAGTTATGCTTTGATTTTGAAAGATGTGCAATGCAATGTAATCAGTGATATGAATATAAACTACATAATATAACCATTATTTTTTATGCTATTGTAGATTCATATTTAACCATTTCTCAAGATTAAATTTTTGAAGATTTTAATCATGCACATGAGGAACAAATTATTTTGTTTGTCAACTTCTATATATCAAATTATCCAATAATCAAGTGTTTTTCCATATACAAAAATATCATCAACGTCAACTCAAACAAAGTTTAACAAAATATTGCATATGCCATCTCGATATCTATTCAAAATTTACATGCCAAAATGTCTATCTCATCCTAAACTACTAGTGGATCATCAAAATGGAGCCTCTTTGAAGCACTCTTTGGCTCTGAAGGTAGCTGTACAATAAAAATTTAAACTACAATTGATATTAGTTATACTATATAATTTAAAATTAAATAATTAACATCAAAATCAATATACATTGAATTATAAATGAACTCTAAAATTGAAATTTTGATTACCTCAAATATACGTCTCTTCAAAGGGTTAGGAGTCCTAGAATATGCCCCTCTCAAAGAACCAATCAAACCAACTTTTGAAATGTCAATCTATATTTGTGAACAAAAGCATAAAATTGATACAAGTTAGCATACAATTGTCGGTAATAGGAACATATTTACCAAACACAAAATAAAATAAACACAGACCTCTTTAGGTATCTATTTTTCTTTATCTCCTTCAGGTTTTTTTGAAACTTCCTCCTTTAGGTGTTTCAACACCTAATCCTTGAGGTGTTCCAATACCTACTCCTTCAGGCATTGTGACACTATTCAACAAGGATATATAGCTCATAACTTCTTGTACATAAAAATGAAAAGTACAAATGAATCTACCAATCTATGCCGATGTATGTATAATCCATATAAGATATTAAAAATATTAATTCAATTAAATTTGAGTTCAATTACCTTTCCCTTATCTACCATTGTGCCTCCATAGTCTAGACAATGTTGCACCTTACTCGCACTAGGTGTTTCCTACAAGAGGAAAATAAGTTAAACATAAAAGTTAATATATAATTTCATTAATGATAATTCAAATGATAATCAAGTATATAATAAAAAAATGTAAACTAGTGAGTGTGAAAATATATATTTTGTGGATGTCAAGGCCAAATGAAATGGCCCTGAGGGTGCTATTAGTTACTTGTGTAAGCTCCTCCTCAAACATCAACTATTAAATAGACCATGTAAATAAATATTAGTACTTGATATTATCTTATATTAACATTCTTTTAAAAACAAATGCAAGTTATGAATTTACAAATTAAATATTACATGTGTAACTATTTCAACATCCTCCTCTCTAGTAGGAGAGGACTCTGTAGGGTGCACTCCACTCCCCTGCATCTAATCAACTATAATTTCCACATCATGGAGATCATAATCAGAAGTGTCCAAGGGATGCTCAACGAGCTATACAAGAGGAATCAAGAATATCTGGTGGCACATAGTGTAAGTAGTGGCACAAAGATATGTGAACTTGAGGAGGATGATGTAGTAGCACTTGATCCATCTCCAACATCACTAGCATATGGTTGAGCTACTATAGAAGTATGGGAAACAAAAAGATCACTAAAAGAGTGAATAGACTAAATAACCTGTGTGGTTGCATCCTTGATAATATTTGGATGATGTACTAGAGATGGATGAGGAAGGGGAGGAGGGGGAACATATGGGTCCTGGACTACTCTAACTACCCCTGGTCTATCCTGGGGCATACCTCCATCGATGCCCTAAAAGGGTTTAATTTCAAAGTAATTGACATGATTCCCTAACACAAACTCAGTGTACATTTTTTTCATAACGTAAAATGGTACATCAATATTGTTGTTGGGTGGAATATCAAAAACCATTCACCAACAATCCCAAAAGTTATCTACAATGTCCTTATTCATGCACCATTTTATAGAAATTTTTGGTTTATTAACATTAATTGGCAGACCGATGTGGGGTTTAAGAATAAAGAGGCTATTTGAGATGTTGTTATTTCGAGATCTTTCAAATCCTCATAAGATAA
>VDFB02054341.1:0-29469 GCA_007258455.2 Sequoia sempervirens | reverse complement strand
CTCAACAACAAATTCTGCAAGATTTCAGAGACTCTTTGCATCACATTATAGTTTCCAAGTGTACCTCTCTAGTCTCTGTCATTTCTATTATAGTTTTTTTGCATTCTTAGGTCATTTTACATATCACAATGTGTTTTCAAAGAAGGTGCATTTCTTTAGTTTTCACTTAAAAATTGATATCTTTTACCCATTGTTTTCATTCATATCATTTCATTTATGCATATTTCATTCATATTTGCATTAGTCTTGAGTGGCGACATTTCCCATTTTGGCCTACCTCTCTCCTTTTAGGTGAAAAATCCTAAAAGTACAAGGGAGTCTTAGGGTGCAAAAATATTTTTCCACATCTTGGTGAACCCACCTTTAGAACATTTTCCTTATGAATTCAAGTGCATTTAAATCTTAGGAATAGCTTGCATTGGCATTGCATTGCATTGTTTAAATTGCATCCCAGGGTTTTAAAAATTGCATTAGTGAAAGGCTCACATAGCTTACATTTTTGCATTGCATTTCATTGAAAATTCAAAAAATTATGCATATTCATACTGTATCTGCATTTGAAAATCTAAAAATCATAAAATTCCATTTAAAATTTCAAAAAAATCACTATTGGGACTAATTCACCACACTAGACAACTTAGTTTACTTGCACATTCTGTACTATAATTTTCGTCATTTTTAGATCATTTTTTGCATTTCTATTTTTTGTTATTGTATTTCTATTACTGTTTCTAGATTTTTTGTTTTATTCCATTTCTTTTACTTAGTTTCCTTTCATACACTTGCATCACAACTATGGGTTTTAATAAGTTTTAGATGTCACTAAAATCCTTAGTTGACATGTCAAGTTGTGGCTTTGGAACTGATCCTAATGACATTGAGATTCATCATTCTCCTTCAACTCCTCATAAATTTCCTCCTCATGTCATTGAAATCATTGGAGAATATGATGACAATATTAATAAGTTCCTAAATGAATTCCTTGACAACCTTGAAGCCAATGTATCCTTTTATCCATTCATGAAACAACATGACCTTTCTATAGTACCACCTCTTGATATGTTTGGTTACTTACATCCTAAAACAAATGAAGGACCTAAGTTCCCTTCATTAGGTGGACCTAGTTCTTCTAAACAAGCAAACCCTCAACCATTCTATGATAATGAAGTCACTAGTTCTTCAATCAACCTTGAAGAAACCTATGGCAATGGTTTTTCCATCTTGAGAAAACAAGGATGTGACACAACAACTGAACATGCTATTTATAAACTCTTAGAACAAAATCCGAAAGATGATAACACAATATGGTTAGGATATCAAGATCCTCCTCATGACAACAATCTTCCTAGAGAATAATGGAGACTTTGTGATGATGGCATGGTGATATTTGATTCCCCTCTCAATCTGAATGTCATCCTTCCTTGTGAACAACCCTTACCTAATAATAATGAAAAGGATGAAAGGATCACTTTGGTTCCTCCTCCTCCAATTTGAGAAAAGGGTGAATCTAGCAAACACAAGAGGCCTTAAAAATTACAAAAACTCAAGTTTCCTCTCTGTCAACCACCTGAATGTGAAAGGAAATTGCAAATACTTTTAAACAAAGGACTCATACTATTACCAGCTATGAATAGGTCGGTGATCTATCCTAAAGATGCTAATGTTCCACATTGTGCATATCATCACATTCTTGAACATAGAAGTGATGAGTGTCAACAATTGAAAGAAATACCAATCAAGTATCATTTTAATGATGATAATTATTATCCTATAATCCCATAAACCACTATCAAAAACCTTATCATGTGATAGTTGTAGAACATTCTCTTCTCACTATTACATGACCTCTCCCATCCCCTACCTTAGTTCATTCTTGTCTTGCACTCAGTGGGGGAAAGAAATTTATAACATTGTCTTAGTGATGCATTTGTCATTGTCCCTTAGCTGCATTATTCACTTTTTGATTATATCAATTGACACTGGGAGGCAGATGACTTGCTCGATAGTTGGGTCATATTTGCATTACTAGTATTTTGCATGATCCTTTTCTTTTTCTTTCATGTGTTTACATGCATGTAATGTGTTCCCTCATCATGTTTTATTTGATTTTCTCCTCTCTTTGTGACATTCCTCTATTTGTACCTTCATTCTTCTATTTGTCGTACAATGTTTTTTCCTTTCTTTTCTTTTTATTGTGTTTTTCTTTTAGGGATGACACAAAGAATTGAGACTGAAATGCCTCTTTCATGTTGACCCAAAATGCCCCTTTTCTTTTTCTTTTTCTTGTGTTTTCCTTTTGGGGATGACATAAGGCATTGATACCAAAATTTATCTCTTATGTTGACCCAAAAGATTTTTCGTTTTTCATTCACCTTTTCTTTTTTATTTATCTTGTGTTTTCCTTTTGGTGGGTGACACAAAGCATCAAGACATTTTGTCTCTTCCATGTTAACCCAAACAAATCTTTTCTTTTCTTTTTTTTTTCTCTCTGTGTTATTCTTCCAATTCTATGTATTTGGGGAATGATGATAGTTCTAGGCTCCTTACAAAAAAATATAAAAAAGAACATACTAACCCCAAATCCATAGAACCCTTATATGTTTGGTGTTTCCATTTTGCATATTTTTATATGGCCACCTTGCATAACACAACTTTTATACCTATGGTACCATCATGTTTTTTCATGAGCTCCAAGCATACAAATTTTTGCTTGTCTCATGAAGCTCGAAATTTTATTTTATTTTGTGGTGCCTTATTAAAATTGTCAAAAGGTATAACTTTGGTATGGTTGAGTGGGAAGCCCATTCCGAGGCATGATTTTCCCCATAGCCACCTACATGTGTGTTATTTCATACTAGCCATGAGTGTATGTTTCTCACCTTTTAGGCCTTCTCACCCAACAAACAACCATGAGTTCTATCGACTTAGAGTGAGCATGCATTTTTATTTTTGGACAAACAACCAAGATCTGATCCATAATGGGATGGAAAAATGATCAAAGCTTGATTCAACTCCCTTTCTCTCTTTCTCCTTCTTCATTTACATCATTCTCATGTGTGTTTCTTTGTACTCATGTTTATTTGGCCATGGGATCTTCATCTTGGGGGCTTGATCATCCCTCTTGATCATTGTTGTCTCATCTTGCTAGCATTAGTTCATTAAAACCTCTCTTGATTGCTTGTGGATCTACTTTAGTGTGAGTTTGAAGTAATTTCATCCTCTCACAAAAGTGGGGGCTAACTATGGACACAAAAAAAGTAAGCCTTCTACTTTTTTTCATGTTTAGGCCCTCCCAGTGATTTTGGATTGATTTTTCCTAGATTTTATGTTGTAATGTGGCCAACACATTCACATTATGTCTTGGGTCCTTGTGAATCAATAAGAATTCTATGATGTCTTGTAAAAGTGTTATAATCCACTTTCACACTTTTCTACGACCTTTTCATTATCATTCACCTAAATAACCTCTTTTTATCACTTACCAAACCTTATATCAAAGTGTTGTAAGGAGTTGTAAAAACATTTCATGCTTTTCTAGGCCTACCATCAATAATTTGACCCTTTCTTATGTTTAAATGAGCCTTCAATACACTTTCTATCCCTACTTAAGTGTGTTTCAGAGAATAATCCCATTAAAAATCATTAAATCCACTTTAATTTCGGAAACCTAGTTAAATTTCCCTAGTGGGACCAAGTCACCACTTGGGGTGACTTAGTCCCACTAGGCACAAAAATTAAAATTATTTTAAATTTGTAGCGGTATATTATTCCCTTAACCTTAAGGTCAGCCCGTGATGTGTTAATTTTGAGAAATTTTGTAAAATCAAGTATAAATAAATGGTTTTCCCCTCATTTTGCATCTTCTAATCTCCTAATTTTTTTAATGCATTCACTTAATCATTCTCAAGCATTCTAGGCATTATCAAGTCTTCATTGGAGCATCTACTTGCATATCTTTAGATTTCTACATCAAGGGTTTGGTGAGTTGTAGCATTACATGTTGTTCATTCATCATTCTCTTTCTATTTCAATTTCATTTTCAAGGGTTAGATTACCAAATTGGGGTTTGACCAAGGCAAACCCTATTCTCTAACCCTTAACCCTTTTTCTTGACTTTGCATGTGTGTTTTGTAGGTCTTGTATGTAGATTTGTCAAAGAGGGGTGTTAAAAGGTGGTCATTTCATCAAAGTCATTAAAGTCAACAAAATTCATAAGAGAAGCTTGGAGACCTCTTACAACCCGATTTCTACAAAATTAGATTTGAATGCTTGTCAAGAAAAGAAGTGGAGACCATGAGCTATAGATTTTTGCCCCAATTTTTTTGAGATTCCCAAGTGGACTAAGTCACCATTTGTGGTGAATTAGTCCCACTCCTAGGCTTGAAAAGTGATTTCTACATTTTTTGATACCCATTTGGCTGAAACTTGTTCCGATAGAATCTCCCCAAAATAGGACTAAGTCGGCCAACTTAGTGTAAGTGTCCTAGTTGGCCTCAACAACAAATTCTACAAGATTCCAAAGCCTCTCTACATCACATTCTAGTTTCCAGGTGCACCTCTCAAGTCTCTTTCATTTTTCTTATAGTTTGTTAGCATTGTTAGGTCATTTTGCATATCATAATGTTTTTTCAAACAAGTTGTATTTCTTTAGTTTTCACTTAATAATTGATATCTTTTACCAATTTTCTGCATTTATATAATTTCATTTGGGAATATTTCATTCATATTTTCATTAGGCTTTAGTGGAGACATTGGCCATTTTGGCCTGCCTCTCTTCTTTTAGGTGAAAAACCCTAGAAGTGCAAAGGAGTCTTAGGACATCCAAAGATTTGTCCACAATTCCTTCAATAACTTCACTTATTTTAATTTCTTACCCAAACATTAATGCCACTTACAAAGCCCTTAATGCCTCTTAAAAATGCATTAATCTCTCTTACATCCTCACCCACATTCCCTTACATCTTCAACAACATTCATTTACTTATTCTTACATCCTTTTTACTTACACATTTCCCAAAATGTGCTCCATATCCAACCATTAGCCTTGTGACAAGTGTCACAATCTCATTGGCTCTCATTTAGTCTCACATTCCTCCAATCTCTTCATTCTCCAACCCTTCACTCCTATAAGTAGAAGTCTCTTCAGCTTGAAATGGATCCACAATCTTAATCAATATCACTATAGGCACACTCATATCCATCTACTTCTTTATGAAAAAGCCATTATTCTCCAACTGCTATCAATATCTTTGAGGGCAATTGGACTTCATCATATTTTGTAAGCTTTATCAAAGGGGGTGGGAAAGGGATTTCTTTCCACATCAAAGGAGCACCACTCCCACTATGGGATAGGGTTTGAACTTGCTTTATATTCTTTCATTTAGCTTCAAACGTTGTTTTCTTATTATCTTGATTGCATATTTAGCATGATTAAATATCTCATAGGAAGTCTTTTATTTCATTGGTTTTATATTAACTAATATGTTGATATTTGTCACTATTTGAGCTAATACAGAAAAAGCCTTTAGATAAATAAATGTATTTAATTAAAGGTGAGGGATAAAAGTGGATGGTTAAGCTTAATTAAATTAAGGATGGGGGATAACTGATTAATTAAATAAATAAATAATATCTATTAATTGGCAAGGATGGGATAAATTCAATTGTCATTGGATATGGAAAAATTGAGGTATCCAAAGTAATTAGTTGTATTTTTTTTTTGTAAATTAAGTACATTAATAAATGAAAAATCTCCAACAATAATTAGAATTATAATATATATTAATTCCATATAATTATTTTCTATATATATCGTTATTATTGTAATATATTCATGATTACAAATATATAGTTATTGTCTAATAATTATTAAGTAAATACTAGGTATATAAAATATTAACACTTTCATATTATATATACATATATATGTGTATATATACATACATACATACATACATACATACGATGTGACATATAATTGTATATTAACCTCTTCAATATAACATGCATCAAAGTTTACTAATCTAGACCTCTTCATTTAAACCTAAGTGATGTATAAAAAATATATGTCAAACCATTATGATTTTGGCATCTAGTCTTGACCTTAATTGTTTATCCTCTCTTACAAAATAAATCCTTTGAATCCATGGAGGATTATGCCTGATGACATGCATCAAAGTATTACTAATCTAGTACTCTTCGTTTAAATCTATGTGATGTATAAAAAAAAGGTCGAACAACTAAGATTTTGGCATCTAGACTCGATCTTATCTATTTATCCTCTATTATAAAAGAAATCATTTGAATCCATGAAGGATTATGCCTTACAACAAGAAGTTTAATATATATCCTTCTACACAAGATTGCATAGAGAGTATGAATATGAGTTCAACCATGTAGAAAAAAATTAAGCATCCTGCTATATAATAAAAGGTCAAGAATAGAAATTTTAATAATGGATTGAATAGACACCTAAATTTGGACACTTAATTTATCCAAATTTATCCCCTTTTGTCTAAACATCCCCTTATCTACATTAATTAAGTAATATCACTATTATTTAATTAATTCCTCTAAAGTTCTTCTAATCCCTAAGGTATCTAGTTAAATAATTAAATACCATTCCCCTTTCATCAAATGAATTAAATAAATATGACATTTATTTAATTCCTCATATGTCACATCCTCCATATTTTTTATCTAACCCTAATCCATCTTCTAATCTCATTATTAGGGATGTACACATGCCTAATCCTTGATTAGGATGTGTCACATCCTTCAAATTTTGCTAGTTGTCCTCTAATCTCTCTTAGCCACATAACCCTCTTCTAATCCTTCATTAACTAGCCTAATCAACCTCTCAAGAAATTTTTAATTCCTTTTATCCTTCCAAAGAATATTAAATTCATTTTTCTCTTCTCCATGCGATCTTTGACTTGTCACATCAAGTCACATGTGAAATCTAAATTGCCTCTAATCTTCATTAATTAGTCTAATCAAGTAATTGCACAACCTTAATCACTCCATGTCATGTGTCCTTAGTCAACCCTATTAAATGATTTTTCTTTTTGGAGAAGGCACCCCTTTCCCTATGTGAATTTTTAATTTGCATTTAATCCACCAATACATTTAAACGAATTTTAAATTCCTTCTCTCATCCCCATGAGAATATTTGATGAATTTTTAATTCATCACATGTCCTCTCACCCACATGGGACAAGTACCTCCTTTATAAGGAGATCTTCTCTCAATCCCAAGGTACTATGTACCCTCTCCATGTCATGTACTATCCTTCCACCTCATGTACACATCACTCTTTTTAAGCCATATCACATGCCACATGTCAAGATGTGAAGGATTGTGGGTTCTCAATTCACCTTAGCACTCCATCTTGATCTTTGTGGCTCAATATTGACTGTCCATTTTCCTAGAAATTTCTAAAATCTCTATAAATACCCCCTCTTTTCTCTCATTTTGGAGATATCATGAATTGTAGCCAAAATCTTGCAATTTTTTTCTAGAATCCATACTTAGCCATTTTTACACTTGCATCCATTATCATATCATCATCTAGCTTGCATCTTGTGCCATCCAAGGAGCATACACACCAAAGATCGAAGGGCCAACCAAAGGATTGATTCAACACAAGATAAAATGTTTCATTTGTTCTATGTTATTTTGTGTTGAATCCAACTAGGCTAATCTTGAGGTGTAGGTTGTTTCTAGCTATGTTATTCGATTTCCATTATTTGTTGTTTGTTTTCTAGTACATTGATTCAACCTATCACATTTCTGGCATGTCTGGTGGGACCCACAAATAGGTCTCTTACTTTCACTTTTTCTATTTTTTTGAATTTTTGCAGGTATGGGTTATAAAGGGGTGGATCCGACCTACATAGGGGTGGATTTGACCTTCTTGGGGTGGACCCAACCTACAGGGGCAGACTTGACCTACACAGGGGCGGGCCCAACCTACATAGGGGTGGATTTGACCTTCTTGAGGTGGACTTGACCTACAGGGGTAGACCTGACCTAACAGATAGGCAGACCCGCCCTCCATAGGTGGACTTGACCTTTCCGAAGGGTGGACCTGCCCTCCCTAGACTACAGAAATTGTTTTTTGGAAAAAAATTCATAGAGGGGTGGACCTGACCTAACAGACAGGCGAACTTGACCTAACAAATATGCAGACCTAACCTAACAGATAGGCGGACCTGACCTAATAGACAATTGGATTTTCCCTAGACAGCTAGATTTTCCCTCACAGATAGCCAAATTTGCCCTAGACAACTTTTCCAAAAGGTAAAATTTTAGTTTTTTAGCAATTTTTTAGTTGTTTTAAGGGTTATTAACCCCTAATTAGGAACATAGTTTAATTAAGAGATGTTAATCAACCTTGTATGTTGTGTTTTTGGGTGAGCTATTTGACGTATCTAATCCCCTTGCACCATTCGGCGATCCTAGGTGACAAGAAATCGTAGCTTACCATGTCCTTTGAGTCTACCCATTTTATTTTTCTTAGTGGGACCTACTTGGGGATTTCATCACCCTAAGGGATGATTCCAACCACGCATATTAACGAGGTATATAAAGGGGGGAGAGCGAAAGTTGTACCTCAATCCAATCACGTTGTAATTGGCAAAGCATCAGGATGATGTGAAGAGTTGGTCTGAGCCTTTTAGGTTATCGACTCATGCTTGTAACAGGTTGGTGTTCACGGTTTAGGCTTCACGTATGAGGTGTATATCGAGGAATCCCTAGTAACCATGTTCATCCTAGATTATAAGACTTTGTCGACCATACCTGTCCTACTAGACTTAGGCTTGTGTTGTCTGAATTGTCTTTTTTGTGTTAAATCAGTGATTGTCTTATTCAACCAAATCCTTTTCTTTTATGATTGTTGTGTTTTCAGTCCTTTGCCTTAGTATTTTTTTGTCAAACTTCAAGTTAAACCTACAGACAGCCAGATTTTCCTTTACAAACAGGCAGACCTGACCTCTACACAGTCGGATTTTCCCTCCTATGTTAAATTTTTTGCTCCTTGGGAGGACCTAACCTTCTCCATGGGGGGACCTGACCTTTGACCCACCCCTTTTGGGCCCATTTTGACCAAATTTTCCTCCTTGGGTGAACTTTCCCTCATCCAAGGACGGACCTGACCTATAACCAAGTGCTAGGAGCATGTTTTGGTGGATTTTGACCAACTTTTTCTCCTTGGGCGAAATTTCCTTCATCCAGGGGTAGATCTAACCTGTAAACAAGTGCTTTGGAGCCTGTTTTGGTGGATTTTGACCAAGTTTTGCTCCTTGGGTGGACTTTCCCTCATTCAGGGGCAGACTTGACCTAAAAAATAGTGTTTTAGAGCCTATTTTTGACCTGATTTGATCAATTTTTGCTCCTTGGGTGGACCTGACCCATCCAGGGGTGAATTTGACCAATTGACCACCCTTTTCAGGCCTGTTTTTTACCTAATTTGATCAATTTTTTCTCCTTGGGCGGATTTGGCCCATCTAGGGGTAGATTTGACCAGTTGACCACTCCTTTCAGGCCTATTTTTGACCAACTTTGATCTATTTTTGCTCCTTGGGAAGACTTGACCTTCACAAGGGTGGACCTGACCTTTGACTGATCAACCTTTTCATCCTCTTCACCATTCAAAACCCTCACTTCACCTTCTTGATCCCTCATCTTATCATTTTAGACATCCGTACACCCATTTTGAGAATCCATTCACCATCCTAAACATTCATCCCCTTAGCTTGTGCATCCTTTCACCCATTTAGAACCCACGTTCTAATTATCATTTCCATGTTTTAGACCATCAGTATCCCATTGAAACCTCATTAGAGTGGTTATCCAAATTGACCTAGGTGTTCATCTCTAATCGACATCCATCAAAACCAACTTTGGATCATCATCCATCCTAAGTTAGTCATCCTTGTCAGCCCAATCAATCCATTTCTATCTCAAGTTGGATTCGGTGCCATTATCGTACATCCCCCCTTTGTTCGGTTAATCAACACCTAGCGTTACCAAGGATCACTCTTGAACTTGGTTTCAGATTCCCATCACTATCATTCATCCTAATCAATTATCAAACCGAATAGAATTTTTATATCATCCAACTTAGATCGACTCATTGTCTACCAATCGACCTAGTCCACTTCGGTCAAATCAAATCAATCCCATCAAGCCCTAGCCTCATCGGCTAATCAATCATCAAATAAAATCAATCCTTTCATCACCAAGGTCATCCTAATCCATCATATCATCTTGCATGCCCATCGAAAACCGGTCACAAACAAGGAAAATGGCTGAACAAAAATCCCAACCAAACATCCCTCTAGATCCGAACGCAACTAATGCCTCACAAGACCCCAATAATAGTGCGAACATCCCTCGGGATCCACACAATGGAATGTCATCACAATCCAATATCAATGGTAAAAAAAAATCACCCCTTGGGGATGAAAACATGGTCATTCAACCCGAAATTACGTTTGAGGAACACTTTAGTAACCTGGTCAATGTGCATATGATAGATCGCCTTCTTGAAAAACATGGCAGAGAAATATTGGCTCACTCAATTGACAAGGGTGTTAAACTGCCATCAGGTATTGACCTATCCAAGTATGGTAGTTTTGCACCTAATATACCCCAAGGTTCAGATAATGTACTAGGTAGTTCATATGTCCCCAATGTTCCTTTTGTAGATGGTTGGCATCAACTAGAATTTGGCAATGTCATTTTGTATCCCATTGGCAATCCCCCGCATCCCGCAATCTCAGTCATGGGGAAACCCCAAACCACTGATCCCAAATGATCCTTTTTCCTTTGGCATGCCACAAAACGTCCTGCAACCACAACCACTAATGCTACCAGCACCACCCCCTTCAAATTTTCCCCCTATCAACATTGGGAGTGACCCTTTCATTGCATTGCCTCCACCTTTTGGGGTCCTAAACCAACCATTTCCTTCATATGCATCCCCACAACTTCCTCAATCTAATCTACCCCCTCTGAATTTCCCCTTCGATACCCAACAACCTCCCTTGAAAAATTCCCCTACGTTATCTCAGCTGCCCCAACAACAACAACCGCTATTTTCCTCATAACAACGTCCATATCAGATGCAAAGAAGTCTATCCTAACCTCCCACTCAAACCATATCTCCTTTCCTTGCATCCATCCTATGACTGCGAGCTCAAGCATAGTACAAAATGTCATCCCATCCCATGCAACATCTCACATCACATCAACAACCACCATAACATCCTTATTACCAGCAACAATCCCAACAATAACCACCTTATGCAGCCTCCCAACAATCACAACAATTCCCCTAGTATCAATACGTCAATCCGCAACATCACATCCAAGCACCTCAGCAACCCACCTCACACTTGTGTCAAGCAAATCCATATTATACCTCGCAACAACAACCCACATATCAATAAAATCCCACAGCATACCAATAAGGAATGTCATCACTCCACCATCCAAACGCCCCGCAACCACAACCACTAATGCTACCAGCACCACCCCCTTCAAATTTTCCCCCTATCAACATTGGGAGTGACCCTTTCATTGCATTGCCTCCACCTTTTGGGGTCCTAAACCAACCATTTCCTTCATATGCATCCCCACAACTTCCTCAATCTAATCTACCCCCTCTGAATTTCCCCTTCGATACCCAACAACCTCCCTTGAAAAATTCCCCTACGTTATCTCAGCTGCCCCAACAACAACAACCGCTATTTTCCTCATAACAACGTCCATATCAGATGCAAAGAAGTCTATCCTAACCTCCCACTCAAACCATATCTCCTTTCCTTGCATCCATCCTATGACTGCGAGCTCAAGCATAGTACAAAATGTCATCCCATCCCATGCAACATCTCACATCACATCAACAACCACCATAACATCCTTATTACCAGCAACAATCCCAACAATAACCACCTTATGCAGCCTCCCAACAATCACAACAATTCCCCTAGTATCAATACGTCAATCCGCAACATCACATCCAAGCACCTCAGCAACCCACCTCACACTTGTGTCAAGCAAATCCATATTATACCTCGCAACAACAACCCACATATCAATAAAATCCCACAGCATACCAATAAGGAATGTCATCACTCCACCATCCAAACCCATACCTAAACAATCTGACTCTCTCCTAGCAGGATCCTTTCTTGTCCTACCATCTATATCCGTCCAACCAACCACCAATCAGCTCAAATTTGCTAGAAATTAAAGCCGCTCTGAAGGATCTTCAGGCAGGGACTGGCAAACAATCATTCAAATTTGAGGACATATGCCCATATACATTCTCCATCTCGTTGATCCCCTCCCTAAACATTTTGAAATACAAAATTCAATAGATATAGGGGGAACAAGGATCCCAAGGCCCACTTAAAGGAGTTTTACTCCCAATGTCAAGAAGTTATGCACAATGAAAATTATCTCTTGCACCTATTTCTGTGGAGTCTGAAAAGCATTGCCCTAGAGTGGTTCATGACCCTTGAAAGAGGGTCCATAAAATATTTTGCAGACTTGTCAGAAAAGTTTGTCTCCTACTTCTCCTTCAATTTGGAGGACACTAACACCTTAGATCTCCTCATAGAGAAACAACGGGAGGGGGAAACCTTTGATAGCTATCTTCAAAGGTTGTGTGCATTAGCAAGCTAAATGAAAACCCCTCTAAGAGAGAAGGACATGGTCACTCTCTTCATGGAGAGCTCTCACCCCAACATGGCTCATAACTTTAGGTTACATTGTGTCACCACTTTCGCGGAGCTATTGGAAAAGGGACCTATCCTTGAATGTCCCCTCATTGCCAAAGGGAACATCAAAATATATAACCAAGATAAAGAAAGGTCATTCAATGACAAGCCACATTTTTGGAACAAGAACAAGAATGCAGTAAATGATGGCATCATTGATACTAAACATGTCCAAGTGGCTAATACATCTTAGAGACAACAACCATTCATACCTACCACCATATTTTTACCACAAGGGGCACCTCGTCCTCATCAATAGTAAAATCAAAACAACTAGTGGAACGCTAAAGATTAGTATGCTCAATTAGGAGAACCCCTAAGTGTTGTCTTCAATAAATTGCTACAGATCAATTATCCAGTCACCTATCATGTCACCAAGCCACTTGATGAATCCAAGCCCAAGCCTGCATGGTTTAGGGAAAATGAATATTGCGAGTTCCATAAAATCAAAGGACACTCTTTGAATAAGTGTCAGGGTCTAAAAAACTATGTCCAAGATCTCATTAATCAAGGAGATATCAAGGTTGACACCAGTCAAGCTTTGTCATCCAATGCTCAATTGTAGATATATCGAAAGGCCTTTCCAAACCATAATCAAGGCATGAGCATCTCCAATAGTAATCCCCAAGAAAATAGCACAAATAAGGTGAGCTATAAGAATGTACCCCTCAATTACGAGGGTATTATTCATTACATTGAGTAGGTATAACCCCGTGTATCCATGATACATGTCAAAGCCAAAGACCCTCAGTGTACTGTTAGTACACTGCGAGCCCACATCACTATCCCTGCAGCCTCCACACTCACCCAATCAAATCTTGTAAGCTCCTAGTACAACATCCTTGATCACTTAGGAAAGAACCTTGCTCATATCTCCATTTTGGATTTGCTTAAGTATTCTTGTGTACATCAAGAAATCCTCAATAGAGCCCTACAAGAAACCCATGTGCCTAATGACATTGATCCTACATGATTCCAAGCTTTGGTAGGTCACTTGGCTTTATCTTATCAATTGCACTTCAGCCAAAATGACATGCCAAACATTGATGTCAATTATAATCACCCCTTACATATTGAAGTTGTGTTTGTCCGTCATAAAATAAAAAAGGTCTTGGTAGATAATGGCTCTTCCCTCAATTTATGTACTCTAAAATTCATAAAATAGGTGGGGTATACTTAAGCAGATTTAAGTAATCAGATCATCATGATCAAGGCCTATGATAATGCAGAAAGGAATTCAGAGGGAATTATCATTCTTCCTATCCAAGTGGGACCTGTGGTTCAATACACTACATGTCATGTCCTTGATTTGGACTTGCCATATAATCTCCTCCTTGGCTGCCCATGGATCCTTGCTATGCAAGTCGTCCCCTCCACGTACCATCAGTGCCTAAAATTCTTGGTCAACGGATAGGAAGTCACCATCTATGCTGACCCCCAACCATTTGAATATTGCTGCTCTTTAGAAGTGTCCTTTCCCCACTTACATTATTGTCCCGGGGTTGAAATGGGGGCATCTCAGTCATCATCCACTAATCCACTCTCCACCATGACAACCACTCCATCTTCCACCACTAATCCTCCAGTCACAATAGTCTAGATCATTGATAAAGCGTGTGGTGAATATGAAATGTGTATTGCTCTTAATATAGCAACCATGCCACTGTCACCACATGAGTATGGTCAACCTTGACATGCTACACCAAAGGAAGACAAGACTATCACCTTTAGTGGTAAAAACATCCCTACCACCATTTTCAGGTCCCCTAGTATCAAGATAGATGCACCAAAAGAGGATATAAGTCAATGGGTATACCAAGAAGAACCCCAACCACATCCCCCTCTAAAGGAATATTTTCATGAAGCATATCCTTGGTTAGCTAAGTTTGTAGAAAAGTATAACTACCAAGGTAGGGGCCTAGGTAAAGAAGAATAGGGGCGGTTGCAACCTATTGATACATCAAAGTTACCAAAGAACATAGGCATCAGATATGATAAAAAGTAGAAAGTCCTTGCAACATCGTCTAATACCTCCAATAGTGTTGTCATGGACAATGGATCATTGGAAGACATACCAAAGGAGAAATCCATCATACGTGCATATGATGACATCGATCACACTGACCTATCATCGATGTTTGAATGCCTATTCGTCTGTACCATTAGCCTATCCCTCCGCCACCTTGAGCTCATTGACTGAGACCTATGTAATAGCACACCGGTCAACATGTATGTGGACACATATGTCAACCTCATGGGATTGGGGGAGGATGAAAACTCTAATTGCAAAAATAAGAGTAAGAAAAATAAAAAGTGGTCATCTAGTGAAAACCTCCCTGAGGCACTTCCTAACCTTGAAAAATTAAAAATAAAGGACACATCTGATGGGGAAAACCTTGAGGAGGCACTAGAAAATGGATATGTTCATCTTCCCCTTGTGGGAACTCAGTTGTCTTCTCGGTCATCTATTCTAATTGAAGAAACTCAATAAGTTAATGTGGGTATTGCTGAAAATCCTAAGATCACCAATGTAGCTAAGTCACTCTCAGAGCAAGAGTATCTAGTAATCATACAGCTACTCCAAGAGGGAATCATTAAATTTGCTTGGTCATATTCAAACATGTCGGGCTTAGACCCCGCCTTAGTGGTTCATCATCTAGATGTTCACCTAGACGCCAAGCCTGTCAAACAGAAGCTCCGCAAGATGCATCCACAAGTTACATTATTAGTCAAGAAGGAATTGGAGAAGTTACTAGATGCAAGTTTTTTCAGACCAATTGGCTACTCAGAGTGGATCTCCAATATAATACCAGTTTCCAAACCAAATGGAGACATTTGAATCTACATAGACTTCAGGGATCTTAACAAGGCCTGCCTAAAAGACGACTTTCCTCTGCCCAACATTGACATGTTGGTTGACCTCACCATAGGACATGAGATGCTATCCCTTATGGATGGATTCTCTGGTTATAATCAGATTCAAATTGCACCTGAGGACCAAAACAAGACCTCCTTCACAACACCTTGGGGTTCTTTCTATTACAACGTTATGCCCTTTGGTCTCAACAATGTAGGGGCAACGTATCAAAGGGAAATGATGGTCATCTTCCATGACCTCATCCATATCATTCTAGAGGATTATGTCGATGAATTGTTAGGAAAATAAAAAACCAGAGCAAAACATCCCTCCATCCTAAAAACTATCTTTGAACGGCTAGAGCATTACAAGTTGTGACTGAATCCCAAAAAGTGTGTCTTCGATGTCACATCAGGAAAACTGTTGGGATTTATAGCCTCCTGAAGGGTATTGAAGTTGATCCCGCCAAGGTGAAGGCTATTCTGGACATGCCACCCTTGCACAATCTAAAATAGTTAAGAAGCATCCAAGGGAAGATGCAATCCATCGGTCAGTTCATAGCCCAGCTCGCAGATAAGTGTCACCCATTCACTCATCTCCTGAAGAAAGACTCCACCTTCCGATGGAACCAACAATGTCAAACAGGTTTTGATAAGATTAAAGAATACTTAGCTCATCCTTCAATCTTGATGCCTCCTACTCCAAGAAAACCCCTCCTACTATATATTTCTACCACTTCAGTTGCACTGGGGGCATTGCTGGCACAACATGATGAATCATCAAAAGAGAGGGCGATATACTACATCAGTCAGACATTGGTCGGCTATGAATTAAACTACTCTCCCATGGAAAAGGCTTGTCTGGCACTAGTCTTTAGCACACAGAAACTCTGACATTACATGCTCAACTATCCAGTCAAATTAATTGCTAAAATTGATCCACTGAAGTATTTTTTATCCAGAACCACTTTGACTGGTCGTATGGCCAAGTGGGTCATGCTCCTAAGTGAATTTGACATAGAGTATGTAGAGAGAAAATCCATAAAGGGGTAGGTCATAGCTGATCACTTGGTTGAGGCACCATTAGTAGATGCTTACTCTCTAGACACTGAATTTCTAGACAAGGGAGTTTACACAGTTGCAGAAGCACTAGCTTGGACACTATATTTTGATGGCTCATACAGTCATAATGGATCGGGTGTAGGGATTTTATTAATTACCCCTCAAGGTGACTACATTCCAAAATCATTCAGGATAGCATTCCCATGTACCAACAACATCGCAAAGTATGAAGCCCTCCTCACCGGCCTCCGAATTGCAAAATAGTGGGATATAACTCACCTGAAAGTCTTTGGTGATTCATTATTAGTCATCAAGCAAGTTAATGATGAATTCCTCACAAAGGATGATAAGCTATTACCCTATAAGCACAGGGTGGATGGTTTCAAGAAATATTTCACCTTCATACAATTTGACCAAATTCCTCAAGTACAGAATAAAGCAGTAGATGCAATGGCCACTATCGGTTCCTTGATTGACATGCCTAAAGACCGAACAGAATGTGAGTTCCTTGTCGAACAAATTTTAATCCTATCATATGATATTCTTGAGACTGATGGTGTGTGATTTCATAGGTCCCACCTCCCCCTAATATCAGGACATATATACCTATCTCCATGATAATATCCTATCCTCAGACCTCACATGGAACCAACAAAAACCCTTTATTCAATGTTCGGCCCATTACATTATCATCGGTGATACACTTTATCGTCGCGGGTATGATGGGATCCTCCTTAGGTGTTTGAATGAGACCAAAGCCTGCATGTCACTAATGGAAGTACATGGTGGTGTTTGTGGAGCTCACTCAAATGGTATGGCCTTGGCCAAAAGGATTCTCTGGGCCAGATATTATTGGCCTACACTAGAGCATGATGCTTGTGAATTTGTGAAGAAGTGCCTTCCATGCCAACAACATGCAGATTTGATTCACACTCCAACACGAGATCTTCAGCCCCTCCTATCACCGTGGCCCTTTTCTCAATGGGGTTTCAACTTGATTGGCAAGATTTATCCAACATCATCTGACGGCCATACATTTATAATCACTACCACTAAATACTGCACTAAGTGGGTGGAAGCCATGCCGCTCTCACAGATCACCAGTATTCAAATCTCAAAGTTTATCCTTTACCATATTCTCTATAGATATGGTATCCCATCCACCATCCTTTCTGATAATGGAAAATCCTTCAAAAACCAAGCCATGAAACACCTATGTGACACTTTTCATATCCAACATCGTTGGTCAACACCTTACGACCCCCAAGGTAATGGTCAGGCAAAAGCAACCAACAAGACCCTCATCTGCATCCTCAAAAAGGTTGTCAATAACACTGGTTGAGATTGGCACCTCCATATTTATCCCGCCCTCTAGGCATATCGTACCTCCATCCGCACCCCTACAGGGGTCATTCCCTATTCTTTGGTTTGTTGCGCTGAAGCCATCTTGCCAATTGAAGTTGAGATCCCATCAGTGAGAATTTCCCTAAAAATTCTTATCAGTGAGGAGGATGCTTGTGTTGCACGGCTTGCACAACTAGAGTTACTTGATGAAAGAAGAATCAAAGCTTACGATCACCTACAAGCATACCATAACCACCTTAAGCGTCACTACAACAAGAAGGTTTTCCTCTGACAGTTTCAGGTTGGTGATCTTGTCCTCAAAGAGAATTAGCGTACTTAGCAAGACTGAGACAAGAAAGGAAAATTTGAGCCAAATTGGTTGGGGCCTTATATCACAGCCACCAAATATGGATCTAGGGTATATAGGTTTACTACTCTTGAAGGACAGCCCCTTGACGAACCCATCAACATTATGCATCTGAAGAAGTTCTATGCCTAAGTCCACTTGGTAACCCCACCTATCAAAAAAAAAATCAAAAACCTCAGGAAATAGTAAAGATAAATAAGTTCGTCCTATGGTGAAAACCACCTTTTGGTGGTGCCTTAGATAAGTATGGATGGTGAAAACCTAGTAACAGGCATCATCCGTAGAGGGCTTAATCATTATCTATGTGGCATCCTAGTTATTTTATGCTTTCATCTGCGCTATTGTCCTCACCCATCCCATCCTTGGCTGCTTGGTATATTTTGATTGAGCATTGGATGACCCATGTAGCCTATCCCCCCCATTCTAAGCTTTTTAGTATCCCACTTTGAGCTTATCACATTCATCTCATCGTCAGTCGGTCTGTGTCACCGTATAGGATCATCTGTTATGTCGGTCTTCATCTAGATCTCATTTTGTTACATCACCAGTCAAACTACGTCGCCCCTGCGCTACCACATAGGCAAGGCTGATCATTTGATCTACCCCTAGGGTATTCTTCCCATCATGTGTTGGTTGTCTATCAATTGTATTCACCATCATCTTTCCCTTTTATCCATGGTCTTTTCATGAACTACAAGGGCTCTGTGCTTTCACGTAGGAAAGGCTAATCTCTTATCGCCTCCTAAGTCTTTAGGATTTGTTAGTATCCTCTCTTGTGTCATGTATCTTTTGTCATGTCGTCAAGTTATCCCCTTATCTAGCTGGTTCTTAACAAATGAGATCCACTTGCATCATCAGATCCAATTGGTTTTGAATATCCTACGTCATATCAATCCTTTTAGTTTAGTATCCATCATCAGTCTCAATAGGATGCATCCTTCCTAACAGACCTCATCAATCTCATCCATCCATGTGATCCTATGGAAAAGGATGTTTGAAATTGATTGTGATCTTTTGATGCTTTTGAATTTTGTTTATCATTTGAGCTACCTATCATCACTTGTCATGGTCACCTTGATCAATCATATCATGGTGTACTTTGTGTAGAAACCCTAGTTTCCCCCTGATACTGATTCTGACTGAATTTTTATGTTTTTCTGACGTTTTTGGGTTTTTGCAATTTTTGAGTTTTTTTGAACAATAAATGAATGGTACGGCTTTTGCAATAAATTGAAATAAATTCAATAAAAATGCTAGATGACTAATAAGCATTGGAAATACAATAAAGAATGAAGGCATTTCATCTTTTATTCTTTTGAGCTCAATACAATATGGATCTACTAACATGCAAGAAGAAAATAATGATTTTTATTGGTAAAAACCTGGTAAAAACAGCTTGCTGAAGATGCACAAAATAGTACGGCTGAATAGATTTCTTCCTTTCTCCCTCTGTCTGGCAAGCACAGAATGACCCAGTGGTTTAGGTGCCTGAACTTGTGTAGATAAATGATCAAGAAGAGAGGCGTTTCCTTGCTACTGGAGAGTACGAATGTATGAAGAGTACGACTTGTCAGAAGTACGGCCTGGTGAAGTACATCAGCAATAAATATCTTGTACGGCTCCTTCAAGTTTCTCAAGATCTCTGTGGAAAGTGTGCCTAAAGGAATGAATAACTTCTGAATGCAAAAATGCTGAAAGAACTCTGTAAATAATTAATGCTTTGAAGATCAATGATTTCCTCTATGTGAGAAAACCTCTGCTGGCAATAGATCAAGTGTTATTTCACACTCTCTGAATTGCTTTCCGCTGGAGATGGCTCATTCCCCAAGGAATTCAAACACGAAACCCTAAAGTCTCAGGCTCAGATCAAAGTTGATCAGTTTCAATTCTCAATAATCTCATAATGCTCAAAACCCAAGGCAAATCCACTATTATGCTGAAAAGTGCGATTTCCTTAAGAATAGGGTTTTAATAAAATATTCATATTTTAATCTTTCAATTTCTCCATAGTCTCAGCAGAATATTTTAATATAAATCAAATGTCAATTTTGGCCCCCTTCAATGATGGCGCACCGCTCAATGAGAAATCACTTAAGTTATAATTTTAAATTATAACTTTATATTATAAACATTAAATAATTAATATTTAATCAATATAATTAAATATTAATATCTTCCTCGTTAATCATCCGATTACTGGCTCAAGTTTTCGAACCCTGAAGTGATTCCGAATACTGCATAGCCATACTGCTAAAAATAGCAGGGGTCCCATACTGCCTGCCAGGAACTGCTAAAAATAGCAATTCTGCAAAAGTCTCCGATTGAGCCAAAACGAAAGACTATTGATCAATCTCTGCTAACTGAAGTTGAGCCAAGCTCTGAAGTGACCCTTTATCTATTCTATCAGCCTACGAGGGTCGTGTGATAGGCCAATCCAGCCCGGCGGACCCTATCCGAGGCCATCGCCTCTACGAGAGGGTCGTAGGTGTGGATAGGCCAACTCACCGAGAGATGTCATCAGAAGGGGACATGACAGTCCCATTTCCTCCCGAAATTGCTTGTCCTCAAGAAATATCAATGCCTCTGATGTCGAATCTCCTCGCCTCCCATGTCGTGATCCTCAACCGCAATCTCCATTTTACCGTGATATTCCCCGATAGTCCTCCATCGCGAATCGCTCTCCCTATACCTGTGATGGACTCGTGTACTAAGATCAACTTTCCTCATCATCTAAGGGAGGTAAGATCACAGATGGTACCACACGATGACCCAACACCTTCAGGCGCGGATACATGAAATAATGCCAGGTAATTCTCGCTTCGCGAGAAGCTCAAGCTCATAAGCCACCTTGCCAACTTGCCTCAGGATCCTGAAAGGACCGTAATAATGTGGCTTAAGCTTCTTTGACCCACTCTTCCTAAGAGTGGACTGACGGTAGGGCTGCAGCATGAGGTAAACCATGTCACCCACCTCGAAATGCCTCTCCGTCCTCTTCTGATCTGCATACTGTTTCTGCTGATTTTGTGCCTTTGCAACATTCTCCTTGAGAGCCCTCATAGTGTCCTCGAATTTCCCCGCAACCATCCACCTACACTGCACTTCCCCATCGCCGCTAGTAGCAAATCAAGGAAATCAGCGCCATACCCGTACAATGCCATGAAGGGTGACATCTGAATGGTCATATGGAATGTCGAGTTATAGCAATACTCACACAAGTGTATTCATTTGACCCACGCCTTCTGCTGCCCTGCAATATAATTCCTAAGATATCCTTCCACCCACTTATTCACTATCTGCGTCACCATCCGGGTCAGGGGATGGTAACCGGGTGCTCGTGTACTACCCCACAAAGCTCCCAAAACCTTCATGGCTACTTAGGAACCATCATTCCTATCACTCACGATGCTCCGAGGCAACCCATGAAGTCTCAATATCTCACGAAAGAACACCTCTGCTACCTGTGTAGCTGTGTACGTCGTGGTGATCGGAAAGAAGTGGGCATACTTCGTAAGCCGATCCACAACTACATAAATACAATCACGCCCTTGGGCTTTAGGCAAGCCCGTGATAAAGTCCATCGACAGGCATTCCCACTTCCTGTCAGGAATCGGAAGTGGCTATAGTAAACCTGCCGGGTACGTGTTCTCCTGCTTGTTCTGCTGACAAACAGGGCACTCACGCACATACTGAAGAACATCTCTCTTGAGTCCTTTCCATGTGAACCTCTCTCGTATCTGCCTGTAAGTTTTGAAGTATCCGGGATGTCCTGCTGTAGGGATGTCATGAAAGGCTCGCATAACAATGTTCTTCACCAACCAGAATCAAAAATATCCTCAGGTTGTAAATGATCAAGTCATTCACAAGTGTGTACCGTATCAACCGCTGATCCCTCAACAATACCGAGGCCCAACTATCCTTGGCGCATACCGCCACTATCATATTCTCCAACTGATATGGAACCATAGTGCTCGCATCGCTTCATGAAAGTGCATCCTCGCCACTACGTTTCAGGTCCTTTGATATATGAAATATCAAAGTCATAAGCCCGCAGCTTATTGACCCACTTCTGCTGTCTGTCATTGAGATCTCACTGCCCCAAGAAGTGTCTCAGATTGTTATGATCAGTCTTAATGCAAAATTTGCTGCCAACAAGGTATTGTCTAAATTTTGCTAAAGCATGCATAATCGCGAGCATCTCCTTATCATATATGCTGTACAATCTCTCGGGTCCTCTGAGCTTGCGGCTCTCGTACACAATCGGGTGCTTGTCTTGCATAAGCACCGCACCAATGCCCTCACCTGATGCATCACATTGAAGCTCAAACGGCTTCGTAAAGTCGGGTAGTGCCAAAACAGGGCATGTGGTCATCAACTCCTTGAACTTCATAAAACACTCCTGTGCCTCAGAAGTCCAAACAAATGCCCCCTTCTTCATCAAATCTATCATCGGGGCTGCATGTCATGAATAACCATTCACTGCATACAAACCAGAAACTTCAACTGTCCACAGGGCTATCATCAACAATGCATGCATCTTTTCGTGATCCATGCCACCTTAATCCGCATCGATAATATGACCAAGATAAAGCAATTCGGTCATCCCCAAGTCACACTTGGATTCCTTGGCGTACAAGGACTCCCTCTCCAAGATACTCAACACTGTCTCCAAATGAGCCAAGTGCTCCCGCCAAGTCCAACTATATATCAGGATGTCATCGAAAAAGACCAACACAAACCTCCTCAGCAATGCATGAAAAACCCTGTTCATCGTAGACTGGAAAGTGGCTGGCGCGTTAGTGAGCCCAAATGGCATCACTACGAACTCGAAGTGCCCACAATGACATCTGAAGGCTGTCTTCTCTATGTCCTGCTCACGGACTCTGATCTGATGATAACCCGACCGTGAAATCAATTTTAGTAAAATATTAGGCACCATGGAGCTCATCAATAAGCTCATCAATCCCCAGATTCGCATCTATTTTAATTGTCCCTTTATTCAAGACCTCAGAATCAATGCACATGCGCAACATTCCATCCTTCTTCTTCACCAATACAACAGAAGAAGCGAACGGTGACTTGCTTGGTCGAATGTGACCCATCGCAAGTAACTCCTTTATGGTCTTCTCTATCTCATCCTTCAATCTTTTAGGATGCCTGTAAGGAGTTATCATAACGGGTTTCGCACCCTCCTCGAGCTCAATGATGTGCTCTATCCCTCTGTCTGGAGGTCTACCTGGCGGAATATCGCTGAACACCTTGTCATGCTTGACTCTCAACTGCTGAATGTCCGGATGATACTCCGTCTTTTGCTGTCCCTCCTGTAAAGGTGCTAGATGACACTCTGCAGCCCACTCTACCATGTCATGACGCATGAGCCGCTCCATTCGGCGAAAGGAAATTGTTTTAAGGTCGCTGTCCCGTATTGCCTTAAGGATGTGTGTCTTCCCGTCGACCGCAAAACGAATCTCCATATCCTTGAGACGAAGTGTTACCTCCTCCAATGAGTGTAACCACTTCATTCCCAATACCAAGTCAATGTCTCCCATATTAACAACATAATAATCTGCCTTGAACTCATAATTGTTCAGGCGTAAGGGGAGATCTCTAATCATGCGCTCACATCTCAAAGTGTACCCATCTGCCACTTTGACTCTGATGCCCTCGAAGTCCTCAGTGATAAGTCCTCGTTTCTCAACGAATCTAGCATCTATAAAATTATGCGTGGCTCCTATATCCAATAGGGTGATAACCCTCTGACCTGCTAATACACCACGAAGCCTGAAAGATCCCTCCTGCTGGATGCTAGACACACAAATGGGCCTTCATGTACTTAGCCTCCGTGCTCACTCTGCCTTCTAGGCTCGAGCCTCTAACTCGAACTACTCAAATGCTCGCTGATCTTAAATTTTTGATTCTCGAAGTCCTCATAGTACTCTGTATCACACGCATTTGCCTTGCTCCTTAGGGTTTTAGAGGACAATCATGACTCAAGGCCATATGGTCCCTTGCAGTAGAAGCAAAGCTTCTTCCTGCGAAGGTCATTCAGGGCCTCATGATCCAAAGGTGGGAATGTTGATTTACCTTTCGAATCGTTTTTATAATCTGATTTGTCTTTGTTATAATCAGATTTATCCTTGTTTTTATTGAAGCCCTTGTTATCTCTGAACGATGAAGAACCTCTGGAGTTGAATTTACTTGACAGGGCTGCGAACTCCATGTTACGTGCTTTCTTCATCGTCTCCTGTAATGATGGAGGATCAAAGGCTTTGATCCAGCCTCTCAGTGGCTCGGTCAAACCCTCCATAAAGAGTACTACCAATCTCCTCTCAGATATGCTCGGAACCATGACGGATAGCCTCTGAAAGTCACTGATATAAGCCTCGAGACTACCACTCTGCCTCAACTGTGCTAAGTCTCTGAAGTAGGTTTCTGGATCCTTCCGGTCAAACCTCTCTACCAATCTATCCACGAACTCCTGGTAGGTAGTAATCCTGTCGTGCTGTAAGGTCACCATGCCGTGGTGCCACTAGTCGTATGCTACTCCCTCGAGGTGCAGTGTAGCATATCTAATAGCGTCTCTCTCCGCCATCGGACGCAAAGTGAGGAATGTATCAAGCTTGCTAATCCAAGCTTGGGCTGTCATCTTCCCACTACCATCAAACATCACCAGATTAAGCCTGTTGGTTGCATGTTTGAGATCATTATTCTGCTGTCGGGGTCTCCAATCCTGTCGAGCCCTGTTGTGTTCTCACCTCTGTGTAATAAAACGGTCAAAAGTGATCCGCTCGACCGCATAGAGGTATGCGAACTCCTGACTTCGCTCACTACCATAAGGTTATCAAAGAAACAAACTCGCTCATCATCCGGCAATGCCTCATCGTGTCTCTGCCTCGTGGGAAAGTAGGCCTAGTAGGCCTATCTGCTATCCGTGACACTATCCTAGGAGCTCTCCGTGACCCTGCCTCACTCCTGTCATCGTCACGATGTGGTGACGGTCTCCTCGGAGTACCCAATCTCTGTAGTGCCACTGTCAACTGCTGCAATACCTCAGTCGAATGTCGCTGCCCTGCACGAATGTCTCTGAGTGCATGCAAGACCTTTGCATCATCCTGATCCCTCAAGTATTCTGGGACTGGCCTCTCGGTATATCCGGGTTTTACCTATCATTCCTCGCCGCCTGGCGACTTTTGGTTGCCTGCCAAATCATGCTACCAATCAAGGCACGCCCACGCAGTATAGTACTGTATGTATCACTGGGCTGTGATGTGATGGCTAAACCCTAAGGATAGCAGGATTTAGCTCTGATACCACTGTAGAAACCCTAGTTTCCCCCTGACACTGATTCTGACTGAAGTTTTATGTTTTTCTGACGTTTTTGGGTTTTTGCAATTTTTTTGAGTTTTTTGAACAATAAATGAATGGTACGGCTTTTGCAATAAATTGAAATAAATTCAATAAAAATGCTAGATGACTAATAAGCATAGGAAATACAATTAAGAATGAAGGCGTTCCATTTTATTCATTTGAGCTCAATACAATATGGTTCTGCTAACATGCAAGAAGGAAATAACGATTTTTATTGGTAAAAACCTGGTAAAAACAGCTTGCTGAAGATGCACAAAATGGTACGGCTGAATAGATTCTTCCCTTTCTCCCTCCGTCTGGCAAGCATAGAATGACCCAGTGGTTTAGGCGTCTGAACTTGTGTAGATAAATGATCAAGAGGAGAGGCGTTTCCTTGCACTGGAGAGTACGGCCTGTGTGAAGTACGGCCTGGTGAAGTACAACAGCAATAAATATCTTGTACGGCTCCTTCAAGTTTCTCAAGATCTCTGTGGAAAGTGCGCCTAAAAGGAATGAATGACTTCTGAATGCAAAAATGCTGAAAGAACTCTGTAAATAATAAATGCTCTGAAGATCAATGATTTCCTCTGTGAGAAAACCTCTGCTGGCAATAGATCAAGTGTTATTTCACACTCTCTGAATTGCTTCCAGTGGAGATGGCTCGTTCCCCAAGGAATTCGAACGCGAAACCCTAAAGTCTCAGGCTCAGATCAAAGTTGATCAGTTTCAATTCTCAATAATCTCATAATGCTCAAAACCCAAGGCAAATCCACTATTATGCTGAAAAGTGTGATTTCCTTAAGAATAGGGTTTTAATAAAATATTCATATTTTAATCTTCCAATTTCTCCATAGTCTCAGCTGAATATTTTAATATAAATCAAATGTCAATTTTGGCCCCCTTCAATGATGGCCCACCCCTCAATGAGAAATCACTTAAGTTATAATTTTAAATTATAACTTTATATTATAAACATTAAATAATTAATATTTAATCAATATAATTAAATATTAATATCTTCGTCGTTAATCATCCGATTACTGTTCCATCTGAAGCTGACGAACGCTGAAGTGATTCTGAATACTACCACAACCATACTGCTAAAAATAGCAGGGGTCCCATACTGCCTGCCAGGAACTGCTAAAAATATTAATTCTGCAAAAAGTCTCTGATTGAGCCAAAATGAAAGACTACTGATCAATCTCTGCTAACTGAAGCTGAGCCAAGCTCTGAAGTGACCCTCTATCCAGTCTATCAGCCTACGAGGGTCGTGTGATAGGCCAATCCAGCTCTGAAGTGACCCTCTATCCAGTCTATCATCCTACGAGGGTCGTGTGATAGGCCAATCCTGTACTCTGAGAGATGTCACTGAGAAGGGGACATGACACTTTGACTAGTCAACATAGGGGTGTATCTTGATATTTTCTTTGTCATTGTCTTCTAGGTTGTCCTACGTAGTACCCACCAAGATCCTTGGGGTCTTGTGTTACGCTGGGGCATCCTTGTGTGCTTGTGGTTATCCCAATACCTAGCCCGACCAAGGTCACCACAACTTTGGGGTGTTGGGATAGCCTTCTTGTTTGTTATATTTGTTTTATGTATTAGACACTAATCCACCTTGATTCTTCATACCTTGGTATCTTGTGTCTTATTCTATAGCAAAAATTAGTGCTCCGATGATGGCAAATTGCATTTGGATTGCATTTCATCTCCATCCTCTCATCTATCAAAATCCCCCTCATCCATTCATCCTTCATCACTCTCCCCTCCCAATCTCCTATCACCTTTGCATACCCCTTGCATCACCTCATCCATTTCGAGAGCACACTCGTGTTTCCTTGAACCCGCATATCCTCTTGAGGGGGCATCCTTCATCCCTCATTTTCATCATTTTTTTCCTTCCTAGTCACTCCTTTGAATGACTAGGGCATCTTTTCCATCCTAACCATCTTCTTCTAGTTATATGTTTTGATATTCTTTGAAATGATGCTACTTCATGACACCATCTCAAAGAGGGGCAAAATGTAGACACCTAAATTTGAACACTTAATTTATCCAAGTTTATCCCCTTTCGTCTAAACATCCCCTTATCTGCATTAATTAAGTAATATCACTATTATTTAATTAATTCCTCTAAATTTTTTCTAATCCCTAAGGTTTCTAGTTAAATAATTAAATAACTTTCCCCTTTCATCAAATGAATTAAATAAATATGACATTTATTTAATTCCTCATATGTCACATCCTCCATCTTTTTTATCTAATCCTAATCCATCTTCTAATCTCATCATTAGGGATGTGCACATGCCTAATCCTTGATTAGGATGTGTCACATCCTCCAACTTTTGCAAGTTGGCCTCACCCTCTAGCCACATAACCTCCTAATCCTTCATTAACTAGCCTAATCAACCTCTCAAGGAATTTTTAATTCCTTTTATCCTTCCAAAGAATATTAAATTCATTTTTCTCTTCCCCATGTGATCTTTGACTTGTCACATCAAGTCACATGTGAAATCTAACTTGCCTCTAATCTTCATTAATTAGTCTAATCAAGTACTTGTACAACCTTAATCACTCCATGTCATGTGTCCTTAGTCAACCCTATTAAATGCTTTTTCCTTTTGGAGAAGGAACCCCTTTCCCTATGTAAATTTTTAATTCACATTTAATCCCCCAATGCATTTAAAGGAATTTTAAATTTCTTCTCTCATCCCCATGAGAATATTTGATGAATTTTTAATTATTCACATGTCCTCTCACCCACATGGGGACAAGTACCTCCTTTATAAGGAGATCTTGTCCCAGTCCCAAGGTACTATGTACCCTCTCCATGTGATGTACTATCCTTCCACCTCATGTACACATCACTCTTTTTAAGCCATATCACATGCTACATATCAAGATGTGAAGGCTTGTGAGTTCTCAACTCACCTTAGCCCTCCATCTTGATCTTGGTGGCTCAATTTTGACCATCCATTTCCCTAGAGATTTCCAAAATATTTATAAATACCCCCTCTTTTCTCTCATTTTGGAGAGATCGTGTATTGTAGCCAAACTCTTACAAAAAAATTCTAGAATCCATACTTAGCCATTTTTACACTTGCATCCATTATCATATCATCATCTAGCTTGCATCTTGTGCCATCCAAGGAGCATACACACCAAAGATCAAAGGGCCACCCAAAGGATTGATTCAACACAAGATAAAAGGTTTCATTTGTTTTATGTTATTTTGTGTTGAATCCAACTAGGCTAATCTTGAGGTGTAGGTTGTTTTTAGTGTTATTCGCTTTCCATTGTTTGTTGTTCATTTTCTAGCACATAGATTCGACCTATCACAAATTGATAGAGTCGATTCAAAAATTCAAATATTGTTTGATATGTAGGTGTTTACACATTGCAATCAACATGACATAGGATGTTTAATCCCAAAATATAAAGGACTCTATCTCAAAGTTTGAAACATGGCTTTCTATTGACTATCTCATATTTTAATATTAAGAATAATTCTAAATTTTGACTTTTGAAAAATTCTATAAGGTGTACTAATTGAAGATAGAAAAATAAATAAAAAATTAATTACTTTAAGAAGAATAAATTCAAATATAAAAGTGTTATTTATAGTAAGAAATTATAGTGAAAGTTTTTTTTCCTAAATAGTATTTTTTTTAAATTGAAACATGATGGAGAGCATGGTCTAACAAT